>LR140493.1:0-16628 GCA_900659605.1 Tisbe holothuriae | reverse complement strand
GATATTTAAAGAGCAAAGCATGGCATAGGCGGATGTGGCGGTGTAAACAAAGTATATTGGACGAACGACATTAGGACACTTCCTCTCTTGTATGGTCTTACAAAGCTGAATGAAACCGATCGCGCTCTTATTTGCACCACCAAATGTCGGAGGCCGAAGAGTTGTTATTCTAATCATGAAATTGATACATGAGAGATCTTCGTAGAAATATATACGGATAGTCCGTATAAAGTCAGCTCAAAATTTACTTCCACTCCAATAATGACATCGCAATGAAGTTTCCAACCAAGCTTTGCTATGCAGGCTGCTGCAAAGACAGCAATGGTGAATCTCGATTGAAGATTACCCCAAGCAAAGTACTCATCACCCTATCAGCCACACTGCTCACCTTTGGGATTATGGGAGTCATTATCTACTCCTCCTACCTGTGTGCTGGAGTTGTACCTGACTCAGTGTTCAGGAAGAACTACTACCTTCCGTTATGGGCCTGCGCAACTTTATGCTACTTGGCCCACGAGGCGCTCAGGATTCAGCTAAGTGAGGGGTACAGACAGAGCCGAGCCTGGACTGCGGCTGCCAGTGGGGGACTTAAATATGTAAGTAGAACTGTAGTAAGATCTATTTTCGCACCAACTATCCATTTGTTTCCAGCTGCCTACTCTCATTCATATTATATTCTTCGGCGGCCTCTCAGTGTTCCTAACCCTCACCGGGGTGTTCTGGCTCCAATACGGTCGGGTGGACCTCTCTCTCTGGTTCCTCCTCGCCATGTTCACGGCCGCCCTCAACGCCTGTACGCTCCGATTCCCCAAGAGGGACGCGGATTACGAGGAGGAGAGACCTGGCTGCGCCCGGCGTTGGACTGGCACATTCGGCCTGTGCTCCGATGTGATTTTAAAGAGTACCGTGTTCCTGCTAGTGGTGTTGCAACTCAACGCGAGTTTGGTGCATAAGAACGGGGTGGATGCGTATTTGGATGCGGAGGCAAAGTATCTGGAGTTTCAGACGGTTTATGGGAAGCAGGAAGTCTACTATAAGTGTGAAGGTTGGTATCAAAAACTAATATTTTACTCTAAAATAACTGTAAACCATACTTTAGGTGCCAAGTCAACCATGCCAACATTAATCTTTGAAAGTGGTGGTCGTCGAAGCTTGGCGGATTGGTACGGAATCCGTCGAGCTCTCAATAGATCTCATAGAGCTTGCTTTTGGGACAGACCCGGCTTAGGATTCTCAAGCTATCTCTACGGCGGACAGACCAAAACCGAGGACTTTTATCCGGAGCTAATGGAGGCTCTCATTGAGACGGAGCCGACATTTAATCCCCCTTACATTCTTGTAGGGTAAGTTAGTCCTTTTTAAATGTCGAGGAAATTGGTACATTTGAAAGTTCAACTATTTAGCTGGGATGGCGGTGACGTGGCTTTGATGAACTACACTCTACGGAGGCCTGAAAATGTCCACGCGGTGGTTCTTCTTGATGTGGCGCCGCCCAATGCAAGGTGGACGATTCCAGCTCAGAGCAGAAATCTTACTGTGGAGGCTTACAAAGAGTTTGTCAAAGAAGATTTGGACAGTAGGAAAAAGGGGTGCAGGGATGCAAGTGGACTTGGGGTGCCATCTGGGCTGCTGCCTTTGTTTCATACTGCGTAAGGAACATTTTAAATTAGATATAACACCAAAGTGTTAATCATGTAACTATCTAGGAAAACAATGAATGAAAAGTATTGGACCAAAAGAGAGGCAAGGGAACAAGCGTAAGTATACAAACAATTTTTTTTCAACAACATAACTAGAAGTAAAGAATACTTTCCTACTTTCAGGTGGTATCGCCAAACAGAAAAGAGTTGGATCACTCAGGAATGGTATCTCAAGTCAATGGATGGTCATGCCAAAAACATCTACTCTGAGCCAGTGCCAAAGGGAATCCCGATCTACGCATTGGCCACCCGCCATTCTGAGGCCCAGATCGACAGACTTGTCTGCCGCCAGCGTGACCTCAGCGCAGACGCGTGCGCTCTGGAGAAAACGCGCGCCCGCATGACGTACACGGCAAAGGCCGGGCTGGCCGGGAATGGAGGCTCAGTATACGACTGTGCCCTGGATGGTTGCAGCGGAGAGTTCATGGTTCTGGGTGAGCCCGCTTGGACGATCAGAGCAATCATGGACATATTCATGCCGTCAAAAGACGTCGAACAGTAGATGCAAATACATGAACGTGTTACCTGTCCTGGAATCAGCATCGGCCCTGATTTCGTCTGCACCTCCATTGCCGGCACAAACATCTTCTCTTGGCCATCCTTGAGCATGACCACGCCAGGCAGGAACTTGTCCCCCTCCTCCGTCTGAATCACCTGGCCGCCCACGAACTTGGGCCCGTTCTTGGTGTGGATGACCTTTCCGGGGACGAACGTCTCCGTCCCGTCCGGGTTGGCCACCATCTTGCCCGGGATGAACGTCTTCACCCCGTTCAGCTCCATGGACATTCCGGGCACGAACGTCGGCCCGTCCTCACCGCACTCCATCCGGCCAGGGACCACCTCACCGCCCCCGGCTAGGAGCTCTTGAAGCACCTTCTCCGGTAGCTCTCCCTCTCGGTAGAACTTGGAGCTGCCGTCGCCTGCCTTGACCAGGAATCCATTACGTGGCCTGGCCTTTTTGAACACTAATGAGAGGCTTTCCCCGTCCAAGGCTAGGCTAGGCTCTGGTGATTTGCGGCAGACAATATCCTTTGGTCCGTTGGCCTTGCAGAATCTCTGACTACCATCCTTCTTGACGGAGCCAGGGACAAATACAGCTTGCCTGGAATAAAGAACATTTAATTGATGCACTGGAAGTACTCCTTGATTTCCTACTTGTTAACCACCGCCATTTTGCCCTCTACAAACATCTGTCCTTCGAGTGAGTCGAGGTTTAGTCCTGGGACAAAGACGTCCTCTTCATTGTAGTGACCTGGTAGGAACTGAGGCTTTCCCTTGGCGTCACAAACAACTTCTCCGGGAACGAAAGCTTTGTCTTCTCCACCAAGTGAAACCTAAATTGTATTTAATTCTGTAATCATAACCTTTCTACTTCCATAAAATGAGTCTCACTGTTTGTCCAGGAATAAACTCTCCGTTAATGGTCTGGCCAGGGATGAACCTCTGCTTTCCCTGGTTATCAGTGATCATCCTTCCGGCAATGAATTTGAGCTGATCCTCTTCTGACTCAGCTCCGTAGAGTAGCCCGGAGAAAAACTCGGTTTTGTCGTCTCCAACTTCTAACAGGGTTCCGGGTTCAAAGAAGATGTCGCCAGTCTCCGGATCGGTCAATGAAACACTATTTAATTAGTAATAAAATCATTGTTACTGTGAGGTATTTTCCCATTGTACGAAAGTACGCTTACCCAGCCACAAACTTCATTCCATCAGGAGTGTCCACAGTCTCTCCCTCCACAAATTTAGCTCCCTTGGGAGTATGAACAATTTGACCACGGACAAACTTTGCATCTTCCTTCGGATCACTCTGGACAAACTGCCCAGCAACAAACTGGTTATGCTCATTTAACAGCCCTAAAATAGAAACAATGTAAATGGACATAAAACGCACCATTGACCTTCAGTACCTGGAATGAACTGGAATTCTCCATTCTCCCCTCTGATGCTAACCCCGGGAATGAACTCGCCGTTGACACTGGTCATCCTCTGTCCAGGTACAATCACCTCAGCCCCAGTCTCACCAACAACCTTCTCAGCCGGCAGGAACCGCACACCCTGCCCATCAGGCAACTCAACCACACACCCAACAATAACATTGGCTCCCCTAGGCGCCGTGTCCGGAGTCTCAGCCCACTTGACGCCGTCACCATGTTCATAGACGCATCCCATTCTGGCACCGCGAAGGGAAGGAAGGGCAGCCTGGAACTCAGCTAGGGTGGGCAGGATCTTAAGCCCGTCCTCGCAGGCAAAGAGGGACTTGAGGCTGGCTGTTGCTGCCCAGGCAGGCCGGTCGGCACTGTCCAACTTGGACTCCTTGATGAGGTTGATCAGCTCGGATGGGATTTTAAGCGGTTTTGGCTTGATTGGATCGCCCTCCAGTTGTGGGACAAGTTCTAGTCCAGGCTCATCTGGGACGTAGACATTCTTGATTCGACGCTCCTTTCCCTTTAACTGTTCTTTAGTCAAAGTCTTTATCTGTAAAAAAACAAGCTTATAGTCACTTCCCTTGTTATAAAACTATCCCTTTTTCTCATGCTCACCTTCAGTTTCTTTGGCAGTGGTCCATCCAGCTCCATTTCCTTGACTTGCGCAATCTTATCCCAATCCAGTTCGTGGATATTCTTCTTGAGCGCACTCTGCCAATCTCCAAAGCAGGCCATGTTGCCCTCAGCAGAGAAGGCATCAATGTAGCCTAAAACGGATCAATCACAACCAGACTAAAACAAAAGGTTAAATTGCTCCTACCTTGCATCTCATCCCTGTAGAGCTGAGCTCTCTTTGACCTCTTCTTCCTCCCCCATCCGGAGCCCTTCTTCCCCTGTGGCCTCTCCATATCTTTCAGGAGATCTTCATCGGCTTGCTTCTCCAAATCTTCAAAGATCTTTTTATTGGCGATGGTGCGCCTTTTCTTCTGCTCCAGAGCAGTCTTTTGCCTCGACAGGGTGTCCTTGGACTGACCACGGCCATCAAATAGTTGTGAAGGGCGATTGGAGGAATAAATATCCACTTCCTAAACATACATTATCATAAGGTCAAAACAATTAATGCGGTTATAATGATCAAACCTTGAGTGGCACAAAAAGTGTCGGCTTTCCCTTGATCTTAAACACGGCCTTGTCACAACTCTTTGACACGGAGACCGACTCCAGCTCTCCCTTCCTCACGGCCTCCTCCACCTCAGCAGGCACAATGAGGCCACACAGCACAGACGGCAGCAGGTACACATAGTGCTTCTCAGCATCATCGTCACTCAGCCCCTTCTTGAGCCTCTTCAGTACCTTTTGAAGGTCCTCGAAGGCCTTTTAAGAATATTATAAGAACAAATTAGGTAATGATGGCGCTTGTAGGTACCTTCATGTCGCTCTTTTCCATCATCTCCCTCTTCAGTATCGGCGTGACGTATTTGAAGTCATGCCTTCCCTCATGTGGACCAAATATGGACGATGCTGGCGCTCCTCCTCCATTGCTGCCACCGCCATTCTGCATGTTGTTCTCCTTGTTGGTGCTGCTGTTGTTGCGGTTGGTGATGAGGCAGCGGACGCACTCGGGGCGGCGGCCAGTCTCCAGCAGAGGGACGTAGTTGTGGTAGTCCATGCGCTTGCCAGTCACCCTTTAACGTGCATCAAAAGTATTATATTTCATTTTTGAATGCTCCAATAGCTTTCACCGCTCGTGAGTGTTCAACATGCACTATTCTAATCCCAAGAGATCCAGGCTTGAATTTTTGCTCAATGTTTACGTTTACTACTGTTAAGACCCCCATAACGAAATGATGAGTTTAATGAGCTGAGCTGTAGCTTTCTTCATGTACTAAACTATTATATGAAGATATTAAAAACTAAATAATATTGAATGATTCACAAAAGAAGGAGTAAGAAAATCTTAAAACGGAATGTTCTTTAGCATTCGCCAGATTTGCACATGATGTTCCACCTTATCATATTTTGCAAAAATGAGGCTATGACTATAAACACATTTAACTGTCCGGGGAGAATGAACTTCATTATTTGTCCTCCTTCTCCTTGAGAGAAAGAACATCTCACCTGCATATTCTCCTGGCGTCTGCTGGTGAGATCGGCGGGATGATTGGAAAGAAATTCGGCTTTGGAAGGCCTTTCGCCTTGCCGGTAATGCGGCAAAAAGACATTTTGAAGCGTTAAACCAGCTTAATCGTTATTTCATGATACTAACGACACTCTCTTCTTAGGCTTGGATGACCTCACATGTTTTGATAGCTCTTCTTCTTCTTCTTATGATCAGCTTCAGCACGGCTGAAAAACTGATTTCTTCGTCTTCTTTTATTTCATCCCCCCTTGCGTGAAAGTTTCTTCTTTTCCCATGCACTTCAAATGGGGAAGAAGAAGAAGAAAAGGAAAGAAACGAGAAAGCACTTGCGCTCATTTTCCATTTCAACCCCCCATGATGGACATGAGCTAATTCGACTGTGCCCTAGCTACCCTGCATTTGCATTCAGATGCTGGACATGTTGCTCAGAGGGTATTTTCGCTTTCCTCCACGTTGAAAAACTTGGCAAAAACACAAACCGCGCGGAGTGAAGAAGAGTCAAAGAAAGGCTGACACAGATCACTTCTTCTTCTTCTTCTTCCTCGACGATGTTGCTGCTGTGTATTCGGCATTGCATTACACGTAAACTCGCTCAATGCTTGCAGCAATTGAGGGCAAAAAATATTATAATTGACACATGTCTCCGCGCCCCCAAGAGATCGAGTTAGCACAGTGCTATACGAGTATATCAAATGGTTAGAAATGATGAACCAAAAAACCTAGAGCTTTGTTTGAGTCATATTTTCTTGGACTGACGAGAATGACCTCATTATATAGTCTGTTTATTTTTGCCGCTTTCAAGGTATAATTAGTCTTAATTAGACCGTCTCCGACTGCTCATACTGTATATTTACTGTTTAGTACCATCCTGAGTGAAATATATTACATATCATCAGAAACATTTCAATACAAAAGGAATCGTACAAGTTAAAATAAAAATGTTTCTCCCTTGGGAGCTGGCAACCCATAAAATTGAATACGCTACCTCTACGTGTCTCACATGCTCTTCTGTACATCTATAAATGAGCTCTAGTTGTCACCGTAACTTTTGATTTATCCACCCCACCGGTACTAAATAGAAATATTGATGCTCCATTTTAACGGCGAGTGACGATCTTTGACTCGCCGGCCGGCATCAATCTGCCCATGCCAAGTATCCGCACCGCGTGTGCTCTTGGCGACCGAAACGACGTCTTCCCCTTTCTTTTATGGCCTTCGAAAACTAGGTCTCATACGTGTGACATGAACACCTATGCAGGAGGCCAAAACTGTCGCTTCCTTGTTGTTTTCTTCCGCGGGTCGCTTTTAAGAACTTTTTTTTTGCTGACGATGAAAGAAATACTTTCGAAATGGATGTAAAAAATGGAGGTTGCGAGAGGAAAGTGAGGTCACGAAAGAAAGAAGCCGTTTAAAAAATGAAGAGCGTGAAATCTTCTGGATGAAAAACGTGTGCAAGAAAAACAGACCTTGAATCACACTTGACACATGAGGGAGATTTATTCAAATTCCCTTTTAAAGACCGCCGCGCCGTTAATCACCGAAATATATTTGAGCATTCTTTGTAGATTTGAATCAATGTCTATATTTAAAATTTATTAAATTTCCATAACTTGGAAAACACGGCTTGATAGGGAAACAGATAAACATGATTGACAAGAAACAAACCATTTTTCTTCAGGTGAAGTTAACATTTTACGGATATTACTTTAATTTCATTATAATTGGGGGCCGATTCATTAAAAGGGGGCAAGCATGATGATGATAAAAATCTTCTTTAAAAGTCCAAAAATAGATCATCACGCTCAAGCAAAGGTACGTTGATAACAATTATCCTTCCTCTCCTGATATAATAACTCCATATGTAGGTTGTGTCATTTCTACATATAAATTGGTACTTTAGCAGCACTCACAAAAACATTTTTTCCCTGAAAACACAGCACAACAGTACTTATTACTTTAATATTTAGAATCATCTTCTCTCCTTCTGACAACGGCCTCAGCGGCCCTCCTGCAGATCAAAGTCATCCGACACCTGCACCATCGGGATGTAGAGATCGTCAATCTGCGGGCTGACCGTGTCCGAGCTCGCCTTGCCGCTCAGCTCGTTCAGCTTCCACTCCCAGTCCATCTTCTGCACGGCGTTGAGGCTCTCAGCCTCGTTGTGATGCCTCAGCACCATCTGCTCCTTGATCTTCTCCCACTTGTCGTCCACGTCCTGCAGCCAGGAGAGGAACAGACGCCCGTTGTAGCGGGAACGGATGTCGCGGTTCTTCTCCTCCTGCTGCGGGTCGATCGGCGTGTAGATCTCCTCGTCGCGGATGTACGTGCAGAAAGAGAAGGGCAGGGACTGGTTGGCGAGGGCGCGTGCGGCGCGTCCGTGCACACGGAGGATCTCTTGCTCCACCGAGAGCACGAGTTTCTCCTTCTCGACCAGGTGCTTCTTACGCAGGTTGTAGCGGTTGTTCTCCTGTTGCACAAACAGCGCCTTTAGAGGGCCGTCTAGTGACGGCGGGGGCTGAATGCGCGGAATAGATCGCAGGCGCTCATTGGCGTTACCCTGCAGAAGGTACGTCTTCCTATTGAGCAGATAGTCTCTAAAGCCCTGGGGCGGCTTTGGCTGCACAGGGAAGATGTTCTTCCAGCGGAGCTCAATCTGCCTTCGGAGCTTGAGGAACTTTTCAATATCATTCTGCGGCTCGTTGAGCCTGTTGAGGAGCGCTTGACTGCCGCCGTTGGTATTATTGCTGCTGTTATTGCCACCGCTTCCAGCACCGTTCTGGTTGGCGTTGCTACTACCCGCGCCGTTCTCGTCCACCTGAGAGCGCAGCTTCCGCTTCTTCACGTGGTAGTCTGTGTACGACGTGGACGAGTTGACCACGGAAACGCTGTCCTGAGCTGCGGAATTCTCGTTCACATTGGAGTTGCTCGCTCCGCTGCCACTATCCGCGTTGCTGCTGCTGCCTTCTGGCCCTGGCGTACCTTGATTGGCTCTGCTGCGAGTCATCCTGCTTCCGCCAATGGTATTGGAAATCCTGTCGTTATTGATCTCGTTCATGACCGAGTCCTTGTCCTTGCTGGCGTCAGTGGCGTCCCCGGAGGCCTTATCATCTCCGCTGTTAGCATCAGCACCAGCCGCCGAGCTGGACTCGCCCTTTGGCGACGTCTTCTCCTGCTCCCCTCCATTCCCGCCTGAGAGCACAATCTTAAGCGGAGGCACCTTGAGCCCGCCAGAGTTGGTGGAGTTGCCCCCATCCGAGTCGGACCCATCTCCTCCAGCGCCCTGGGCTGGCTGACGGCTTCGAGGGCTGTTTGCAGCAGAGTTCGGGTGTGATGAGGTGGGACTCCGCTTACCGGATTTGCCCCCACTCCCCGATTTTGATGCTCCCGTGCTCTTATCAGTGGAGTTGCCTCTGCTCCCGCGGCCGCCCTTAAGGGACCCTCCAGCAGCGCCTTCCTTTTTGTCCTCCTCCTTCCTCCGTTTCCTCTTACTCTCTTCACTGTCGTCATCGTCATGAGATCTCTTCTCGCCAGAGCTAATTTGTGCAGAGCCTTTCATATCACTTTCAGACATGCCCGAATCCTTCTTAGCGCCAAAATTCGAGTCCTTTTTATCGGCGGAGCCTTTGATGTCAGAGCCCGTGGCGGAGGCTTCTTCCTTCTTCTGTCCGGGCGCCCCACTTGACGTTGAAGTCATCACTGTTGATGACGTCACTGCTGTGGTTGTTATGGTGCCGGCTGCTGCTGCCGACGACACGGCCGCCACCGTGGTGGTCGCCGTGGACGCGGTCGTCTCCTCCTTCTTTTTATCGTCCATCGTCTTATTACTCTTCCCGACGTCAATGGCGAAGAAATTGAGCTGCTTTTTGTTTGAGGTAAAGACGTTTGCCTTGTTTGCGTTGCTTCCAAGACGGGGTTTGAGCTGCTTCTGGTTTTCGAGGTACTTCTGGCTGGGGGTCTGCTCGTCCTCGTCAGAGGAGCAGGGGTCGGCGTCGATGAGGAGACCCGGATTCGCCTGGGGGATAAAAAGTGGGTTAGGTTGTTAAAAATAGAATGAGAAACCCTAAAAGGCTTTCTTTCCCTTTTTGTGACCGTAAAAACTTTCTTTTGATACTCTGATATCGTACAATGGATATTCATCGCACATGAAGAACATTCAATATATTTTATTATGTCCATGTATCTGGTCCGTTAAGAAATTGATTTAAGGAACTTAAATAACGTAGGCTGCTTACCTTCACCTCTTCCAAGAACCTGGCGACTCTTTTTAACTCCCAGTTGTGACTGCCTGCGTGCTGCTGGGCCAACTTCCTAGCAGCCTCCAATGGGGTGTCCCCGGCCGAGTCCTTGCAGTCCGTGCGGGCGCCGTGGGCCACCAGATACTTCACCACCTAGGAAAACAGTCGGATGAGGAAGATTCACTCAATTACATGTACTGTCTTTGTACTTTTAAACGCCTTGAAGAATTTAAAAAGAAGCAGAGTAATGCTGCTGCTGCTGCAACTACAGCCAGCTCAAGTCGGTTATGGTCCTGCCTGCCTGCCGCTGCTGCTGCGACCGCTGCGGTAGCGGACGGCTGCATCATGGCGTCTCAACCTGCCTGAACTAGGAGGACAGAGGAGGAGAGCTTGCCGCATACGAGTATACGCGAAAGCTTAGAACAGGCTGCAGAGCATGGAGCCAGCCTTGGCTGAGCGGACGTACATGGTCGGCGGCCGTGGCTGAGCAGCCCGCTAGGTGCGTGCGTCCACGGCAGTGGCAGCGAAGCAAGAAGTGCATTTAAATTGACGTTCATTGGCTTAGCTCTAAAGGGTGGATTTCATTTGATTTTCCGTAGCTAGGCTTGCAAATAGGCATTTTCAAAGTATAGGCGGAGACATCGCAACCTCTTTAAGATATTTAAAGGGCTCTCCATATTGGAATCTTAATGATGCTTTAATACATATTTAAACGGCCATGATAATTTAAATACACAAATCAATTTGCATAAATAGAAAAAAAAATGAGCTTAGATGACGAATATCAATACTTAATATAAACTGATAGTAAAACAAAAACAGTCGCCAAGGGCTGCAATCTTGGCTGCAATGTACAAGTACTTGTCATATACTTGTAGTATGTAGTATGGCAATGCTGCCATTGAATATAGTGTAGTACTGTAGTAAAAAAAGTGAATTACAGAATTAGCAACATATGCCATATTTGGTTTAGTTACTTCATGTACATTCAAACCGAAATATTCGTTGAAAAATGCCCTTGCAAAAGTGTACTTGTTCAGTTTTCTAAAGAACTTGAAGTAGTACAAAGAGTATGATCCGTTCGATAGCTTTCGCATACACCCTTTTATGCTGAAACCAAGTTTCTCACAGAGAAAGAAACAAAGAAGCTAAAACGAGAAACCGCGTCACGAGAAAAACGTTTAAAATTTACAGCAAACATGATAACAGGATCTAGGAAGCGATTTGTTTATATTTGCCTTTCCTAATATAAAAAGATTTAATTAAAATGTTACTAGAAATTAACAGAGTCTAGCAAAAGTACCATTTGCGATAAAGAAACGAGAGACATGCCTGCCTTGTTCATGATGTCATAAAATCAATTAATTCACAAAAAAAATAGGAAAACACAATTCGTTGCTCTCCATTCAAATATACCTTTGCTTAACATAAAATCGTCAAGATTTCAATAAAATCATGCCAAATTATCCTGTTTTATAGCTGCTTGTCATGTATTAACTATTTTTGCCCTTCTCTTTACCTTGAGATGTCCATTCCTACATGCGTCGTGCAGCACCGACAGCTTGGCGTCGCTCACTCCGCCCACCATGTTGAGGTCGGCGCCGTTCTCCACGAGCAAGCGGACCACGCCCACGTGACCCTTGTTGCAAGCCTCGTGAAGGGGAGTCCAGCCTAGAATAACAGAAGATCAAAATTATAATTAAACAGTCCCAACGACTAGATAACCCATTTTATACTCGTCGTCGACATTAGGCATAAGCTTTTCCCAAGTACGGGTTATATGACACCAGCACATTTCTACTTCTTTCCGGCTACAGCAAAAAGCTTACAAACAAGAGCCCTCTCTTGAGACATTAATCCGATACAGATATACAAGTCCTCAGAAGGAAGAGGAACCTAACTACCTCTGGGTTCAAATGAATGGGGATTATACGCAGAAGAATATTATTATATTCATCACGAACAACCCTACCTGCATTATCGACGACATTAGGATCGCCTCCAGCCTCCAGTAGCTCCAGAACCTGAGCTCGGTCCCCTCTGTACGCCGCCTTGTGCAACGCGGTCTCACCCTTGGGGTTCCTCCGCATCACCTTCCGACGCAGCTTGTCGTCAATTGGCGTCTTGGGCGTGGCCGGCGACGACGCTGCCGACATGAGCGAGGTTGAGGGTGACGAGGCAGCGGAGGAAGCGGCTGAGCCCGTCTGCATTGGGTGGCTGGAGGAGGGAGTGTTGCTCAGGTGGCTCACCACGGAGAGGGGCGCGCGGGGTGGAGAGACAAGGGATGCCGCTGGATAGTCTGGAAGAAGTTATTTTTTTTTATCAATGTATATACGTATATTGTTTATATCAAGGAGATATGCGGTAAAGAAATGCTTAAAAGGTTTGCGATTCTGAAGATCATCGTTCTCTTTCTAACCCACCCGTATACTCTGCAATCAAGACTTTTTTTGAGGAAAGATAGTGGCAAAAAGAGCCTTTCCTGCGTTACTTGCGATTGAAAGTGGCATCATTAGAGTCATTTCAAGTCCCATTAAGCACGCGAATTTGCGAGAAAGTGGCTAAAACCAAAGAAATTAGTCGTATGCTTTCTCTTTTTCTCGCCATACACATGTAATACGCATAAAACAACATCAGGCAGATTGTACCCAAAGTTCGTACCTTGAGTTTTCTTGTTCAACTGCTGCTGTTGCTTGTTCTCCATCCGCTTGAGCAGGGCCAGCTGCTGCCGCTCCGACATTGGCGTGCGTGACATGGGCGAAGAGGAGCACGACGAGGGCAGGGAGCCAATGGGGGGCGGGCTGACCGGGCGGCTGACATGCAGGAGAGACGGGTCCATGACGGCTGGCGGGTACTGGTGGTGGTGGTGGTAACGATGATGACAATGTGCCCTCTGGCAGTCCTGTAACGGGCGTGTGGCTCCGCGCCCCGCATCAGGCGGGTCAAACGTTGGGTCTGGTGCCGACTCCTGGCCAGGTGTGTTTCTGGAAAGCGTGTTCCAGGGTTCCTGGCCCTGTCTGCTGCAGTCTCCCTCCCTCTTCTTCTTGGTCTTCCAGGTTTCCTCTTCTTCTGCTTCTTGTTCTTCTTCTCCCTTGGCCTTGCTCGCTCTTCTCTCTTGCTTCTCACTCTGTAACTTCGGTTGTCCAGAGGACTCCCAAACAGCCAAACTCTCTTACTGCCACCGAGAGTAGCCCGCACTGAAGAGTGAACCCTTGACTGGCCTCTGTCGTTGGAATCGTTCTCTCTCGTCTCAGTGGAGGGCTGGAGCGATTGTGTCTCGCACACTCTGGACACGGCTACACGGTGACACGGTAACACGGCAACGCGCACTCACGGGGTCTCCACTGCCACAATGCCTTTGCTGGCTCGCTCGATCCCTCACTCACTCCCTCACTCACTCACGCGCACGACCTCACTTGATGTCTGTGTTGCCTTCTCGTTCTTTTCTTGGGCCTTGTCCTTGCCACTCAACTCCACCAGGCAGAAGAAAGCAGTGACGTTGTTGCCTCCAAACGTGAGTTAGTTAGTTGGAAGGAAGGAAGGCCTTCTTTTCTCTCTCGAACTTTTGGCTGGCCTTCAGGTCCTGTCCTCCTGTCCAAGGCTTCTTTCTTTCTTCCTTCCTTGGCGGTGGCCTTTGCGTGTGCCTGCCCTTGGCCTTGTGTGACTTGTCTCCCTTTGTAAAGTGCTTCTCGTTCTCCGTCGCGCTCGTCGAGTTGCCCAAGATTCTGGCGCCAAACACGCGCTGCGCCAACACTAAACAGCTCCCTCGGTAGCTTCCACTGCAGCCGAGTGCAGAAGGATCGCAGAAGCTGCAGAAGCTTCAGAAGCTGCAACGCCATTGAACTTGAAAAGCTCGTCGCCCACCGAGCTCGCAAGTCGTTGGAAGGGGATCGCCGTTCGAGCTGAGAAGGACTGAGAAGCGCGGCAAGCGGAGTGTTGCGCTCGTTGCGCTTTGGTTGCGCTCGAGACGCGCCTCGCGTTACCCAAGCCAGCGCCTCAACGCGAAGAAATGGAGAGAAGCGAGGAAGCGAAGCGAGCACCACGACTCACAAGAGCTAGAGGAGTCTTGTTTCTTTCGTAGCTAGATAGAGAAGATGGATGAAAGTTGAGCCAGCGCATTGGGCTACTCACCGGTGAGTCTTTGCACTCAACGACTATCAACGGGCTCAACGCAGACGGCAACTAAAATGCTAAAGAGTATTGAGACTATGGACATATTCTATATATATAATTCCTTAAAGCCTTAAATCCTGTCAAAAATTGGTTCTAAGCATTAAAATATTGCCTTATTATATTTTAACTTTTTTTCCTCTCCAAACCTCTCATTTCCGCCGCATGTATCTAGCAAGGAGATAGACAATAGGCTCAATAGCCTAGCTTGGTTATGTTGGGAAATGACAAGAAAGACATGGGTAAAATTTGCTTTAGACATGGGAAAAAAGAAAAATCAAAGGAAAAATGGAAAACCCAAGGAACAGGACAAATGAAAACAAGATCGATTTTAAAAATATATATTGCTAAATATATATCTTTTACCGTTGGTATTTGGTAAGCTGTGGGTTTAAAAATTCTAATGAACATTAACAAAACATGCCTTTTTGACTTCCAATTTGAAAAACAAAATCGAAAGGTAACCAAGAGAATTTGTGATTGAAAAGATTAATAATGGTAAATTGCAGAAGTGCGCTGTTGAAGAATAAAAGACCACGGCCACATATATCCATATATGTACTTAGCCAGGGAATTCCATATTTGCCTTGGCATCCAAAATTTGGCCTACATTAAGAGCATGGCTGTATTATAAGAATAATATAACTTCCTTGATTAAGAGTGTTTGTCCAAAAGGTTTCTCTACATTAGAGGGGTTCTTGTCCATTTTTTTTAAATGTACTACGATCATTTTTCTATCAATCGGTCTTCACCCAATTAGAGGGGGTAATAGAATGTATTTTGGGAGGGGAGGATCTCCCATCCCTTCATCATGTATGGACGTCCAATGGTCATTAATAATAAATAATAAATTGATGTATTTGATGCAAAACTTATGTATTTGTAACTATTTATTTATTTTCAAAACGTAGTACAATCCGAACTATGCGTATTAAAAAGAACCATCAAAGATTGTGTTATTAAATTATAAAATATTCGTCTCTTATATCCGACACACAGTTTGCAACAAAATACCATCTTCATGGGTTTCTTATGTTTTGCTTACCGTTTCTTGTTTAAGTCTTAAGACGTTAAGAGTGCTAGACTGCTAGTGTCTTAGTGAAACAATATATAGCAAGCAAGCTTGCTATACGCAAGCATTACTAGTAATTTGTAATTGTAATTCAAATTACTGTAATTTAAGGGTTTTTTGTTATTCAAATTGTAATTCATTACATTAGTCTGGAAATGTAATAGTAATAGTAATTTGTAATTCTAAAATGAACTGAATTACAAATTACTTTTCCCCCTACACAGCTAAAAAAGTTGAGGTAAATGTTGCTCAAAAACTACTTTCCAATGCATTAAAGCCTAAAAATTTTCTTGGCTATTTTTGATGTTCTCTGGGCTTGAGGACCTTTACATAGTAAAGTAATTTGAGAAAAGTAATTTGTAATTCGTAATTTAGACCGCAGAAAAAGTAATTGTAATTGTAATGAATTACAAATTCTGGGAAAAGTAATTGTAATAGTAATTTACTGAAAAATAATGTAATTTAGTAATGCTTGGGATCCAACAATTGCATTATTCTCGGAATCCAAGAATAGCGGCAACCACTGTCTTGGCAGGGTGTGTCCAATTGTCGAGTATTGTCCCTCTTGTCATAATAAATAAATTTTATAGTTTTACCTGTTTGAACTAGAAAACCCCCATTGTTCAAAAAGCACGAAGAGAAGTACAACATAGAAAACGCACTTGTAAAATAGTGATGAATAGTCCACACTCATTTTAGCTAGATCGTCTTCTTAACGTTAAAACTAAAGTACAATATCAAAACACATCCCAAAGTGTAGGCATACTTATCTGAATAACAATTTAACATTAACACAAAAGTAAAATTATCAATGATTTTTTCCACTCAAACTCAATAACTATTAGCATAATTGGCATAATTATGTCTAAATATGCACAATTTGTCCAGTTATATTATGTTTAATATAAGTGATTTATATAGGGATTTTGATACTGTACTGTTGCAATGTTAATCAGAATTTGTGACATCTTAATCAAAACATATTTACATATGACCACCTATACGTAATTTACCAGATGTAATATATTCTGAGACATCTGAGCAGAGCAGCAGCTGTTAATAGTACAATAATAGAATGCAAATGGATGCCAATCCATAATATGGAAAGGAATATTATTCCAATTGAGTTTTGGTCACCTTAATTTCAGATGATAAGACTCAGTTTGGAATTTGACTATCATATAGGGGGTAATCCTTCACTTCATAGGAACGACGCCCGGGCCCCCAATAAAGGAGTCATATTACTCTTAAGAATATTAATATTTTGTTTAATATATCAGCTATGCATCCCTCTTTATATATTTTAGGGCACTACCTTTTCAGGTTCATTGCAATAGCTCCGCCGTGATCACAATTTTTCATCATCATGCCACTGGGGTGATTCGAACC
>LR140492.1:0-16598 GCA_900659605.1 Tisbe holothuriae | reverse complement strand
AGAGGGAGAGAGAAAGAGACAGAGAGAGAGAGAGAGAGAGAGAGAGAGAGAGAGAGAGAGTTAAAGAGTGTCCTTTTCCGTTTGTGGCAATATAGAGTCCTGACTGACCTATTATTATTGGTGTAGAAAATTTGGTCAGACCTAGACCCTCTCTATTCACTTATTTAATCAGGCAGAAGTACTACAGTAAATGTAAGGAAAAATCGGCTTAAAGGCAACAATGGGAAACGTAATCTCTTTGTTTTGCGCCATTTTAACCAGTAGGTGGCGCTGCAGGTCATGAGATCCAGTAAATGACTTTTATTACTAGGATCTCACGACCTACAGCACCATCTAGTGGTTAAGGTGGAACAAAACAAAGAGATTGCAGTTCTCATTGATCGTGAGAACGCTCTAAAAATGCTTTTAATATTAAGTAATATTGCAATATAAAGATACGGGCTAGTTATTAAAAGAGTTCAGTCGTTCTTACATAGTTTTATGGTAAAGCGATCGCCTGTCAAAAATTCACTCCATCATTAATTCCCAAAATCCCGTTTTGTTGTTTCGCTCGAGCTGAACACTTATTTCTCACACTGCAGCCGCTAAAGTCTGAGAGGAGAGATATCTCAATAATGGTCGTAATAACAATAATCCTCCTCTCCCATACGGCACCGCGCAATATGATTAATGAAAGTGAAACTCAGTCGATGGGCTCTCTTGGAAGCAAAAATGAATGACCGGGTTGTATTCAATTAACATCAGAATGCAAACGCGAGTGAATTACACAATTTGAGCCGACGACGACGGAATTTCCCCCCGATGATGATTTTCAAAATTTTTCCTGTACTAGAAAAATCTGCTAACACCGTCATTTCAAGCGGAAGAGAGAAGAATATTTTCCACTCTTCTCTGATTGCTGCAGCTGTACGACTCAAGTGCTCTACAGACCAACGCTCAACGTACATTAAAACATTAAATTTATGTCAGGTCTGTGAAAGAAGTGACATGTTAGCTTACCACAGAATACTTACATGTTTAATGAACTAGTATTATGTGTCATTTGTTTTAGTTCGGTAATAAGTTGAACAAGCATTTGCCAATAATGCACCTTCAGCATATTTACCACTACGATTACATTATTAATATTTCTCTTCTCCGCCGTCTTTTGTATTTTGAGAGCATCCTCCTCCAATGTTGTTCGTGAAACTCGGCGTGGGGTGAAAGGGAGAGAGAAAGAGAAAGAGGCTCGCGAGATGGTCATGATAAAAGATGGAATATCTGGGCAGGGTTGGGATGGCAATGCGAAACATGAATATAAAGACTTTCACTTGTATATTTGTACAATTAATATATGTATTCATTTCTTCATATGTTAATACAATAACGGTTTGTTAGAACAGTATTAAAGTGTGCAAAATATTTCCATCCAACCACATTTTCCCTCCAATTGCGCGAACAAAGGGAATACATTTTTTGGTATTTTCTCTCGTGCTGTCAGAACGGGTTAGCGCCGTTTAAAACGTTTAAAGCCTTCTTCTCTCAACAATAACAGTTTTGATAATATTTCACCGTGATTTTTAAAGAGGGAATCTGGCCGCCGCAAAATAAGAAGATAAGGATCAAAAATGGCATTTCTCGACTAAATGTTTAGCTTCAGAACTCTGTCAATAGAAGATGATGAAGAATCATATTCTTTTTACACTGCAACAATAGGATAAACAGATTTTGGTTTTGAGCTAAGCAATGTTCTTGCAATGCTCCGAGTGCGGTAGTTTCAACTACTGCAAGAATTATAAATCCTTTGGCGACGATCTATTGTGATAATAAACAGTTTTGTGGAATGAAAAGTAATTACGATAAACATCGGTTTCGAGGCAACAACAATGATCATGAGTCTGCAACAACTCTAAGATCTCTATGGGGATCACAAAGTGCTTTTCGGTACATTATTATTATATCCACCCTAGAATTACGATTAACTTCACAAGTTCGTTATAAACCCTTTTCGTCTTCTTTTTTGCCTCTATGTAAATTATCATATTTTCCCCAGTAGTTTTTTCCTTGCGTGTATAATGTTGCTTGCTTCTGCCCCAGTGAGCTGAGCTCAGATACTGCTGCCGGCAGTACATACAACTGAGCTCAGCTGTTGCTACCGTAGGGGGTGCCATGATGAGCTGGTGATTATGGACTTTATGCATCATTATTTTAGAAAGTGACAATAACATAAAATGTATTCCACTGTGCATGAAAATAAGAGCAAAACTTTGCTCTATACCGTCATCGTTTGCCCTTATTGAAATTTGACACTGCCTCAGCCTCTCTCCCTAACTCTCAACACACGATGATCCTGTCAGATGAATAAAGAGCGCTTATTCTACTTTTTATCCACAAAAATCTGATTAAATATTGTTGCATGTTGTGATGTGAATGTAGGACACATGAGGGGACAGAAGTCGATACTTCAGTGCAAAACATTTTAAAGGTTGTTTGAGTGATGGTTTTTCACTTTAAATGCTAGACTGAGGGCGTGTGTGCAGTATACGCATGTATTGACAAGACCCTTCACAAAAGCTCATTGGGAGCCACCCAGGTTTTCTCTTCTTCGTTTTAAAATGACCCCTGAAGGCAGATTAACAGTGAGGTAATCTCAAATGGAAGAAGAAGAAAATGGGGAGGAAATTCTATCGGAAAGGAGCTTTTTACTCTTCTCTACATTTGATTGACATACACAATTTAAGGAGGGAAATGGTTCTTCAAAAGGTGCAAGTTAGACATATTAAAAGCTAAGATGCGCCGGCCAGTAAACATTGACTAAACCTGATCCACCCTTTTGCTATTTGTATACAGTTTTAAGAATCAACTTTGGTCCATAAAAACATTTCAGCAACAAAGTGGCTAGCTCTTCTCCTATTTACGACGTTAAAACTGCAAACCGTCCAACTTCTCTTCCCAATATATACCATTACGGAGAGAGAAAGACTCACTCCTCGCTCTTTATTCCCTTCTCAGCATGTGAAAAATGCACCCTTTGGTCTAGATCGGCAGCAAGCAAGCACAGCAAGCACTAACAGTATGTGAAGAGGGGGCAACAGTGAAAGACTAAGTTTGCCAAAGTTGTATTGTAAGTAATTAAGAGCATTTTGCCGACATGAAGCTAATAAATTAAATTAGTACATGTATCATAGGTTAAGTTAGGCCCTAGTTGGCCCATTGTAACTGTAGCATGGCCCATATTGATTTGTTCCAGTAGCAAATGTTGAAGTAACCGAGTCAAGCCGCCAAAACCCCCTTTCTCTCCTTTGTGCTTGTGTGTGTGGGTGCGTGTGTACCAAAGTCTAGGATGAATAGCATGCTCCAGCTCTTCTTCCTTTTCTCTTTCTCTCTCTCTCTCTGCACCCTACTGGCCGGCTAACTATTCTATGAAGCTGCTGCATTGCTGCTGCCGCTGAAGTGTATGTATTATGTATACCAGCTTCATAGTCACTCGCTCTGTAGGTTAGTAGTAGTAATAGTAGTAGCAGTAGCTGTAGAGAGGGGAGGGAGAAAATAAAGGAAATCAAGTTGATCTGGGGTAACCCAAGAGATAACATTTTTGCGAATGTGCCACGGGATGAGATAATTACTGTCTATTTATGCAAACAATCTTGTTCATTTTTTAGCTAGGGGTGCACGACATGTTGTAGCTATATAATACTGAGGGAGAAAGAATGCAGTTAAAAGATTGGAAATTGGAGAACAAGGGCAATAAAAAAGTCAGCATGGCTGGAGGAGAAGTGGAGAATTCTTTTATCGATATCATGTTCATCTTTGGGGAAAAGGAGAAACAACCGTTTATTATTTGAGAGCCAATTCTGGAAGAAACTAAATTAGGAGATGATTGAATATTTGCAAGCTTTTAACATAATAACAAGTTATAATTAACTTATAAAAATTAAAATAACTAAAGCTGTTTACACATAGATAATCTTTGAATGAAATCGGCTAAAGTTAGTAAACATATTATAACTAGCTATATACGGTGTGCAAAAATTAAGCCTGAGAGCGCTTACCTACTTAAAGAGTTTAATGGGAGTCAAGAGGAGCAAGCAAGGAAGAAGCAATCTAGTCTGAAGCAGCTTGCGTGCTGAGCTCATATTCTTTGCTATAATTCTACACACATGTGTTCACAACTAGAAAAAGGGGAAAGAAAGAAGAAGAAAAATAGACTCCTCCAAGAAGGAAGGAAGAAGAAGAAACAAAATAGAGGGTCCAGAGCATGCAAGGGAATCTCAATTTTCAATGTTTACGAAAAAAATACTTGGGGTGTTAGAAATCGAGTTAGAGATGGGCGGAAGTGGCTTCTAATTTCGCGAGCACACACACATGTGCGCGCAATGAACGTGCATATACAACAGAAATTACTGCAATTAATCCCTTGCTAGAACATGTGTCTTAAATACACTTGGAAAGTTGCTCCAGATTTTCACTCTTGCGAATTGCGATCATAACACAACACAGATGCTGCTGCTGAAGGGTGATTTCCCTGCCAAGCGGTCG
This sequence comes from Tisbe holothuriae, assembly GCA_900659605.1. Taxonomy (NCBI): domain Eukaryota; kingdom Metazoa; phylum Arthropoda; class Copepoda; order Harpacticoida; family Tisbidae; genus Tisbe; species Tisbe holothuriae. The sequence continues at coordinate 12,080 of LR140492.1, read as the reverse complement.
TTACGGCCAATTAGGCACCACATTCTGTCTTATTCTTATTAAATTGATACATTCAAGTTGGAGAAGCAAATCACGCTTGACTTAAAGACAAGTTCCAGATAGAACAATGCGCATGTATCCAATGCTATCCATCAACAGGTTATTGAGTCAATGCTGAGCTCAGCATGTCATAAATTCCGATAGTGCACACTGGCAAGAAGAAGAAGAAGAAGAAGTTTTCCTACCCTCTAAAACGTTTGTAAGTCTCTTTTTGCACAAAAAGAATGCAACACTCACAGTGGGAGGTTAAGAGAGAGAGAGAGAGAGAGAGAGAGCTTATCGTAACAGTGAGGTTTCCTCTACTAATCTCTCTTTGGTTAAAAGCTAAGACATTCCTAAGCCAATGATTTCCCAATCTCTTTTTAAACCAATTCATGAATGGGCTTTAAACACATGCAACATTATTGTTGTATTCCTATCATTCAATTGTACTAAAAAGTGAATTGAAAAGGCAGAGGAAGCGGCCAATTAACATAGCTCGAGCTCAATTATTGCTATCATTACTCCTCTTCTTTCTTCTAAACATCTCAGTTTCATATCTTTATTTTTCTCTTTCTTTCGCTGGCAAGTTGAAGATTGTGATGATTTGGTTCGCTGAGCTCTCTTTAAAAGCTAGCTAAAGACAGGTCTTGGTGGCTGTCAAAGATAAAGAAGTTGAAACTACAACCTGGTACGGTACCTTTATTTGCACATTTGTGTGCATTTACAACAACAAATAATTTAATAACAGTCATTGCGTTAAACCATCGATTCGTCCTTCGCCAGTAGTGAAAGCTGAAGATTAATTTCGCCACCTCCACCACCACCAAAGTAGGCCTCAAGCTGAGCGTTCTATTGTTATTACTCTTATATATTTAGCGGCTTTGTCTGCACTGCATATGGCGCTGGATGCCTGGCTAGGTGGAGAACGTGTGCATGATATTGTTATAGCACGCCAGTTGCATCGTGGTGGTTTTGGCAAAGGAAAAGGAGTCAATATGGCAGTAGGCAATTATTGCATTATAACACCTTAAATATGTGTCAATTAGAACGTTTTAATCGCACCTGTTGTCATTATGCAAATGGATTAAATGGCCACCTGGAGTTGTGCATATAAAAGTATTAAACTCTCTGCAAATGAGTTGGCAAATCTGAGTAGGATCTAATCCGTGTACCCAATGAAATTAAATTAAGACCCACTGCGAGCAGAATGCACTTTCTTGTATCATAGACTGACTCCCAGGGAAGAGAAAGAGAGAAAAGAAGAGCTCATAACTCTTTTCTTTTTCCTGAGAATGCATTGCACAAATTGAAGCAAAAGAAAGAAAGAAATAGCCTGCAGTGGAAAATCAAATTTCTAAACACTGCAAAAGAAGATAAGGCTTTTCGCCGTAATTAAACCCTATTTAAGTCGTAATATTGAACTTAACTTTAGTGGTAAAGTATAACAAACTATATCTAATGATGAGACTGACTAACTCACCCACACTGTCTTACAGACAACATAGCAGCAGCTCCAGCTACTACCAACAGAATAGTCAGCCGCTACAACTGCACCGCACTCGCAGTGTCTTATTTCCCTTTTCTCAGCCTAACAGATTTCTTCCTGCTGCTGCTAGAGTTATGATGAGTGAATGACTCTTCTTCTCTCTTATGCAGTTCAGGGGTTAAACATGACTTAATAACACTTTGTCTTTAGTGCATGGTACTATAATCAACTTTTGTGCAGATATTCTTCCATACTGGTCTAAAATTACTATATTTTGATCCATAAGCTCATCTCCTCCTCGTCCACTTTCCGCTCTCAATGAACAACAAAACAACATCAACGATCCTCCTCCTCCTCCTCCTCCTCTCTTCTTCTTGTTCTCCTTGGTGGTGCTCTAGCTGAGCTGAGATTGTAGTTTCTCTTTTTGCGGCTCTAGCCTTGACTGAGCATTCAATGCTGCTGCTGCTGCTGAAGCCACTTCAGAAGGAGGATGAAAGAAGAAAACGAAGAAGAACACACATGTATGCTATGCTTCTCTATGCATTTATAAAGATGTTCATAAAATACACTTGATCATGATAAAATATTGATAAAATGTTGCCTCAATGATAGAGTTAATTCATTATTCCCTTACTCATATGTCATGTCATGTATTTGATATTCCTTCTGACTTTCTTCTTCAATGCAGACCGACCTCAGCTTGAATCAAGTCTCTTCTGTCAGACTCAGCATGGAGCAATGAACGAGAGAGAGGAAGCAAAGAAAAGAAAGAGGGGATTTCACTATCTCAGGGTTGTTAAGCCTTTCTTTCTTTCATTGATGAATATCAGAAAAGACGTCTCCCGTCTTAAACACACGTAGGGACATGCAGTGCAAAACATTTAAGAGGACCGTTTGGAGTCCTGTTTTGTGCATAAAATATCACTAATCCCTCTCTCAACCCTTTTAAGGGCCGCATTGATGACACCTTTGGCAAAAGACTTTAAGTGGCTTATTTGACCGATAAATTAAAACCAACCCTTTGAGGAAATTTAGATGTATTCGGGGAATTTAAACGTTCTTTGTTCCCGCATTTGTTTTTGTCGCGCGAATCAAGAGGTTTAATTCTCTTTTTCTTGCGAGTCGATATTTCAGGAAGGGAGCAAACAAAGGGACGACTGACAGCAGAGCTGAGGAGATTAATTAGGGTTTAGCAATTGTCACCAAGAGTACAAAATAAGGAATAAAAGCTCATTTGACGGGTTGACTGGGAATTTTATAATCCGTCTTGAAGGAAACCGCCGTCAGTAATAATATCTAATGAAGTATTGATTCTCTTTTTAACACTGAAAATTACTTTTTCCCTGAACCAAATATGTACAAGATGTACTTTTGTATTTGATTCATATGACAAAGTATTTGCAAAGCCTTAATATCTAGACGACTAACTTGCATCCCAGAGATTAGTGATTTAAAAATACATACATAGTATTGCATATGTTCCACATGCGTAAATATAACAACAGAAACGTCCACCTGCAGTCCTGCACTCGCTTCCATTGAGGCAAAAATCCGGTTTTCTGGTTATGCAATTTGCTGCACTCTCAATAACGTCCTTCTTTGATTCTTGGAATGGAGATGGATAAATAGAAATAGTACATTGCCGGATAGAGAATGTACGTAACATGGCCATACATTCAGGGATATTTGGATGTTACAAATTGAGTTTTTAGACAAAGCGTTGACATTTTAATCGCCGCGATTTTTAAGCCAATGCAAAACCATCTTCATCATTATTAATGAATAGTTGCGTTCAAAAAACCGCTCGTGCTGCTGCTGCAACAACTTGAAAATGTCAACAGTTTGATGGAAAATATTGAGAGATACTCACGGACAAAGAACTTGGTTTATTTATATCAACCACAGAATCCACAGAGATGATAAAGTCGGGGATTGTATGTCGGTGGGGAGCAGGTGATTCGATTTTTTAGAGGAGGACCAAACCGAGGATTAAATTTGTTTAGCTACTCTGACCAGGGCTTTGGGCAGGGATGCCGTAACCAATAACATAATAAGCCTCCTTTTTGTAGTCTTTTTACATTGTTTTTGTATAAAGTGGCAACCCTTTATGAGCGGAAATGAGTCGTTTTTTGCAGGTGGTAGATTGGTTTTAAAAAATGTTGTCGGCAACAGTCAGTTATAGATGGAAGAAAGAAAAGAGAGAGATAATATCAAATCAATCCTCTAGTCTAAGAAGGAAAGAAAGCTCTTTGTGCCTTCAAAATCAGTAGAAGTAGATACGATATGTTTGTATGCACTTTAAGTACCACTTGGCTATGCTTCTTTGTCCATTTAATAGAAGTAGCTCTTCTCATAGAAGGGCCAACAAAAGCATTGTTTAGCCTTCCATAAAACTTCTCTCTAAAGGAAAAGCCCATTTCCTCTTCTCGTCTTCGTTCTCCTTCTTCTTCTTCTTCCTACTTACTAACCCTTCTTTTGTTATTGTCAGATGACCTTAACGATGATAGAGCTAAGAATAAGAAAAAAGAAGTCTTTGTTCAATTGTTGCAGAAAAGGGAAAATAATCGCAATTGACAACGCTTATAATGGATTGTTCCTTATGGTTTAATCTTGGAATAACCCTATCTAAGACTCGTGTATGTTGCAAAATATATAGCCATTTGTCAAAGGAACGAGTTGGCTAATTTACCATATGCTATTGGGAGGTTTGATTAGTACTGCTACAACTTTCTTTGAATCCTAAACAGATGTATGATTCCATAGAGCCATGAAAACGTCCTGAAAAGTAACGAGGCATGCCAACTTTATAGGATAGAGAGTGAATACAAACCTGACGAGTGTGTTCACCACCACCAATGGTACGTTAAGCTAATTCGAGGATTTCATCAGGAGTGTGGCAATAATATAATCCTTTATGTGCAAATTGTGCTACTCGCAAAAAGGGAAGACTGAGCCACCACCTCAAATTGTGATATTCATCTTATCAGATTCTGCTTCTTTTCCCTTCCTTGTCTGGTTCAGAAGCTTCGAGGAGTGAAATTTCAGCATTCATGTGATATATTGCAGAATGCAAAAGTCCTGTTAGAAAAAGGATCCAGGTTAATAAATAGATGTGACAAGAGTGCAAATATCCTTGCTTGCTCATTTTGAGCCTCCCTCTGAAAAATGTCGACAGAAGCCACTTGGTCCCAGCCATTAATTAACAGCAGCAGCAGCAGCCCCTGACTTCTTTCTTCTCTTCTCCTTGGTCTCAAAGTCTAAAAATAAGAAGTGGAAACTTTCCTTTTTCTTCTCGGTCCACCTGCTCTGGAAAATATAATTCCTACAGGATTTTGTAAATGCGCGACGACAGAGCAAATATATAAATTGGATATATTTGCCAGTGTGTCTCAGATTCTTCGTTTTGGGAAATGGTTCAATAAAAATGCCTGAGATTTTATGGCTGTCCAATTAAGGCCTGGCAGGGTTTATTGGTCATTACATTATTTGCTTATCTGTCCCTTTAACTACCTCATTCTTGCAAATTTGAACCAAGTTTCCCCTCCCCCATGCTATGAAATTATAATGCTCCGTTGTTAAAATATAGGACATCACGTTTCTTGGTCTCCCATCTTGGTTCTAATATGCGCACACACAAGTTGCTACAGTTCCCCTTCTTCGTCTTCTATCTCACCACCAAATATAGTCCATATAATGTCATACCTGCAGGGGAGGAGAGGAGACAAAAGACTACTTTTATATGCCATTCATAGACTGTGGAGGAAAATAGGGGAACAGGAGACAAGTGTTCCGTACCAGAAAATGCATCAGATTTCAGCTCTTTTTTTACAGCAGGACTGGATTGCGTCAAAAGTGGGACGCGTTGTGGGTGACAAGTACTGAAGAAGGACTCACTTATACACGCTGATAGTTGCTGCATAAGCAACTTGCTTATAGTTATAAAAGAGTAAATAAAGCTTCAACTAGGACATTTGAAGTAGTAAAACCAAAGTCAGCTGTTCTATTGGTGTGTGCATGTTCTGTATAAAATTACTTTTCCTTCCTCAGGAGCACTCGCAGGATATGATTTTTTTTCTTCCTAGCGGTGAGTGTTTTATACCTTGGTCATGCTTCATTGTAAAATAAAATGTGCGTAAAAAGGAGTAGATCTTAAGAAGCTTCGGATATAATAATAGATTCTTTGATAATTTGGCGTGAAAATGAACGAAGGAATTATCTCTCAAGGACTCATTAAAACCGAATCTATTTTGGAGTCCTCGCAATAAAGTTATTATCAAGAGTTGAGCAACGAATTATGATTGATAGAAGCCCGAATTAGACCTGTTTGTCTCACAGACAGAGGTCTTTATAACGTTTGTTGCCTCTTCTGTTTCTTCTTCTTCTTTCCGCCCTTCAAGGCTGCAGCCATAGGATTCATTTTACGTATCAAAGCATTTCAGGGAAGGAGAAGGAGGTATTTTCTTCTTTGCAGGAACAAGGAAGGCCTAGATCAGAAAATCAGGGACGACGGAAATTGTAATAAGTGCATGTGCGCCAAAGTGCTAATATTCTCGGTATGTTATCTACACAATAATAGAGCTTAATCAATCATGAAAGTAGTACTTTACATAGTAATGATTTAATGCCTATTTTCATAATGTCCGCCCTATTTTTGTGCCTCCCAATCGTGCTATATGCGTGTGCAATTCTATCTTTTTCAGGATGTATTTCAGGGTTTTCAAACGAAGGGGTCGATCTACCGGAATGGAAGAAGAAGGAAGAAGGTTGGCAAAACAAACAAATACACAGTGGATATATGAAGACGACGCCCTAATACTTAATCACAGTGGGTTCAAAGCGTTTAAAAAATTTCCCATGTTTTGCATTGAGTTTCATGATCGAACCTCTACATATGCAAAGGATTGTTTTCGTTCCTTCTTTTGCAAAATATGTCCCCGGGAAGAAGGGAATATTATTATTATTTACAGAGTTTTCTCTCTTTTATCTTGACGCATTTGTCTTGCTGCGTTTTGGTATTGTATGCTAAGGACGAGTTAAATTCCTGAAAAACACCATTGCAATGCACTGAAACCACCTGTAATGTATCCTTGTATGTGTCAAATATATTCACTTATAGCGTTCGTTCGTTCTGCTGCAAAATGGGATTTTAAATGAAGAAAATTGCACAACAGAGGGAAGAAAATAAATCTAAGGCTTTGGAAAAAGGGATAAAATGTTTTTTAAAAGTATCCCTGGAATGACGTCTAAATTGACTCTCTACCATTTTTACAGTCAAGGTTGAATAGTATGAGGATAATGAGAATGGTTTGCTAAATATTGACTATAATTGTCATATTAAACACCACTTCGAATGTACTAAGCTACGCTTGTTATGTCTCCATGTTTATTACGTTTATATCGTATATCAAGTTAATCGAGTAACCCCTTCCATCCAACCTCGTCTGCAAATGCAAGCCGAGTATTACGCAAAAGCATGTTTACCTGCCATAAATGTGAATGGAAAATATCTTGTTATATCATCATCACCTTTCCCTCTCTCCCCTGCAAAAAAGGTAACTGTGTATTTGAAAAAGAAGGACGACGACGGTGGTAAAAAGTATGGAGCTGTAAAGACAATTGATTTTTTTGGCCGAAAGCTAGGAGGGAAAAAATAAGGTAAAAAAGTCTCGAGTCATGGCCATGAAGAGGGAAAATGTGGAAGCTAATACAACATGATAATGCAATAGATTGTTCTTCATACTGTTAAGTGCATGAAATGACGCTTAAACGATACTAATGAACTGTCCCTAGGTATAAAATGCACAATTGAGTACATTTGCACTGAGTATCACACGTAACGCAGACAAAGTCATGACACGAAAGCTGAAACAATGTCAATACAACACGACTTAGGCAGAAGTTTCATTCATTAGTCATGCTTATAATCGCAAAAGAAAGGTGAACCGCATTCGACAGTTTATATCAAGCCGCAGAAAAAGCGTTATGCATGTAAACGGCTTCCTTGAAATAATAACAATTATGAGTCAGTTTTGGACTCATTTTGTGCAATTCTTCAGAGGAGAAAATTGCTCATCCGCTTGTTTTTGTCGGGAGAGTGTTACATACAGTATATACCGTCATTTGAATGCATTGAATGTGTGTACTAAACTACATTAGATTTTAGTTATGTTTAAATATTATTAAATTCATTGACCCATATCTTACGATATTAATTAGTCCCGGTTCCTCTTCTTCTTCTTCCCGGTTTAATATCATCATGACACGCTCGCATGCTCGAAGACAAAACGCTCTGTCTGTTCTCTTCTCTCCTCTCGGCTGGAGCACTTTTTGTTCTTTTTACCTTTGTATTGCTATTCCAATACACATTAAGCAGGTTCCCGTACCCCTGGAGCTTCGTTAAAAGGAATCAAATATACAACTAGAGTCGACTGAAAGTGATATAACACACACCACATAGGAATAATATGACCGGTCGACAGTCATGGAATCAATTCCTTAATAGTATTAAGCCAATTTTTAATCTAACGCGTTACCTAGGTTAGAGACAGATAAACTCGTGCAAGTATAGGTAAGTTGAACTATACGCAATATCGAATGATATGTGCGTAAGACAACAAAGAGCTTTATGCGGTCATTCTACAATATACACGCTTTTTTAACTTTTATCATCATACGAGCATGATCTTGTAGTCCATGCATTTTAGAGTGTAAATATTTTCGCCAAATTTAGAGATAATAATACGAGAGAAGAAGGCGTTTTTCCGGCGCAGAAGCAATAAAGGGCAAATACATAGAAATAGCAATCACCTCGCCAATATGTAGCTCGCTGCGTTTTAGCCCATGTTTACTCTCATTAGACTAACCTGTGTCTAATAGTGTCAATCTAATCATGACATATCCCAGACCTATGCAATTTAACTCCGAACATTCAATAACTCCATCACTGTTGGGCTGAACAGAATACTACTAATATGAAATGAACTGGCTATATGGCGCATACCAAATGAAAGCTAAGATTCTCAGCAACATTTTAAAACACATTTTAAAAAAATCCATCGAGGGCTTTTTGAGATTTTTTATTTTTTGTGATTTTGACCAAAAACTCGAAATTTCTCTATGGCACTTTCGTAATTATATGGAAACTTTTAGTTTATTAATGCATATTTATGGAAATATGTATGGGAATTTTGGCCCAATATCAATTTTAAGGGTACAATACAACATTTTGGTCATTCAACTTCACCAAAATTCTTTTCTTATATTGACAAACAGGACAAAATCTGACAAGACTGCATATGGATAAAGAATCATTTGTTTGTAAAATTTGGTACTTCAACTCCCTTCTTTTTCACTGAGACAGTGAGTTGTCCTTTTTGGGCAAGTGTCAACAGCTGGATTACAAAAGGTATCCATCCCATTATATCATTTATTACATAACAGGTTTAACTTTACAAAAACTCTGCCCTCTCCTTTAACCGGACTTGGGACCGTCATACAATTGGTTGTGTATGGTAGGATTACAGAGTTTTTTTTTGTTTTTTTTTGGTTTTAAGTAAAATTGTTTTGATTGCTCTATAGTAAAATGTAATTAAAAATCAGTTAGCTTTGGATCTGCATATAGCAGCCAAGACCTGGGAGTACATTCTGAAGGATACGCCAATTTTTGCACTATCTTGTTGAGGCATAGTTGACTCCTTAGCACTGTTCCCTTTAACTACCATGCATTAGGTAGTGGTCAGAGCTTTTTAAAACTGATAAGACCCTAACAATAATGTATTATTTCTCCTCTTTGCCCATTCTTTGCCTGCTTTCTTCTCCTATCAAACATGCCTGCTGTTCATTGAAATGACAGCTCGAAGAAGGTGGTCCTTGTATTCAGGATGAGTTTCGCTTCTCTTAAAGTTTGCCCATTGCTTCTTAAAGTATCCATGCATGCTCTCACCCTGCTGCTCTGAAAAGACACCAAGACCAGTCTTATGAAATTGGCACCAATCAGCCACATGAAAGAAAATGCAGTGCACCTTAGGTGTCACACTCAATTCCAGTTTCTCAAAGTCAGCCTTAAATTCCTCAATCTTCTGATGAAAGTTGTCATGAAGGTCATTGCCAAAGCATGCATGAACAACTTCATTGAATGACCGGAATGCACTAACAAAGTCCTGCGCAAAAATGGCACCATCTGCCTGAGATAGCCTCTCAAGCAAATCCGCATTTTTCAGCAACTTGTGACATGCCGGGCCATTCATGATGCCGTTAAAATACGACTCTGGATTGACATTACAACATTGCCTCCACCTATCTGAATTCTCCCACACACCAGAGAGACCTGTGTACATGTCATTAACCACTCCCCGCATCAGATGGAGTTCAGGAGGGGCCAGCAACTGCACAAGCAGGGACTCATCTGGGCCATCTATTAGTGGTGCATTGACACACGAATTGAACTGTTTGGCATTCTGCTTGCATGCACCGGAATCCAAAAAGTTCTTATGGTTTGCTCGCATACTACCTAGACTTCTAAGCTCACCACAGGAGTCCAGCTCATCCCTGTGTGCATTGCACCAAATGCAGGGAGAAGAGGCTCTTGCAGTTTGAAGCCCAGATGCAATGTACAGGATCTTGAGATCACCAGCCAGAGAATACTGAACTTCCTCATGGTGGATGAGGTCAAGAAGCTGCTTGACATTGTCATAGTTCTCATTGAGGTTGGGGGAAATGGCAACAATGAACATTTTTCTAACACCAGAGGGAGCAAAAGCCCTATGAGAACCATCTCCAGAAGCGCCTGTTGTCTCTTCAAGAGGAGCAATAGACATGCTTGCCTTAAAGAAAGAACCGCCACTGTCCAGAAACAGCTTGACTCGTGTCTCAGAGGGATTATACTCTCTCTCATCCGCAATATGACCAACAAACTCGCTCAAATTTGCACAGTGCACCACTGGCTTCACTCCCTGTTCTGTCTGAATCTCAGTAGCAAGGAAGAAGTCCTCCAGCAATTTGGACATTTTTACAAACTTGCCTCTAAATCCTGGCTCAATCACTCTTCCTCTCTTAACACCTTTGTTGTTCAGAATGGTGGCTAACCTTTTGGTCTTAATGGCTGACAACCCCAGATCTTCCTGAGCTGCAACCATATCAGCCACAGTGATCATCTCCACTTGCCTAGTATCAAGATCATTCTTTGCTAGCTTCACAGGAAGAGGCCTACCTCCCTGGGGCTGTGTCAGCTTGATAGTACCTCCAGGTGAGGCAGGGGCTTCCTTGATGGCTCTCACGGCAACTTGCTGCGCGTTTTGAGGAAATTCTTCAGCAAGCTTGGCAAAGCTCTCATTAAGAGACTTAGGGCCGCACTTGTGAGAAATTCCCCGGCCAACTTCACTAAGACAGTTTGAACAAATGGTAAGAATGCGAGCGGTTTGGGTTTGCTTGGCGGCTGGTCCATTCATTTTTTTCTTCATATAAGCATTTCCTAGCGGGTGAACAAGGGTCGATCGGGCAATCTTACAGATCAAGCAGCTGCATTTTGGGTTATTTCTAGTGACAGGTGAAGGCAACACAAGTTCTTTGAAGTTGCTGAGCTGGGAAGGTAGGTTTGGGGATTTGCGAATCAAGGCAGACCTGCAGCAGCTGCACAGTCCTAGGGGAGTGTAGGGCTGGTCCCAGTCAGGAGCTCCTCCAAAGAACTGTGTGACCTTGTCCTTGTTCCAGGCAGTAATTTCATTGCTACATTTACTTTTCCTAAGGCAGATGACACAAACTTCAATCCTGTTCTCTCCGTGAGACTTTTCAAAGTTAGGCATGATGAGTGTATGGATGTTCAAGAAGCAAGGGTAAAAAGTATGTTTTGATTTATACAACAGGCAGGTCTAATTGTCTGAAGAAATATAGAAAAAGTGGGCACAAAGAGGAGAACAATCTTCTTGGGTATAGATCTTCCTCAGGGGAAGGGTTTAAAACAAATAAAAACTCAGGGCTACATTTTTTATATGTCTGCCTGTATTTATAGTTTTTTCATCTAAGTGTCACCCTGAGTCTGGTTTTATTACCTTCAAATGACATGAATCTGACACAAACTATTTGAAATTCGAATGGAGCACATGAAACTACAAGAAAAATCCATTCCTTCCATGCATTTCATAAACTTGAGCTCATTGAGCAAGTACGAAAAATCAGAGTTTGAACTTTAAATTTCATCCATTTGACTCCAAAAAGTTTAACCTGCTTCTTCTCCGTCCGCCATTGAAGCCAAATCTGCTTCTCTTTGCACGCACGTCATTGCAGCCGAATCCGCTTCTGCAGCCGGCTGCCGGCTAGCCGAATCCGCTTCTCTTAGTCCGCCAGTGCATTGCAGCCGGCTAGCCGAGTCCGCTTCTCTTAGTCCGCCATTTGTTGTACTCTCCTCTTTTCACTCTGCAGCTGAAGTCGTCGCAGCAGCTGAGGCGAGCTCCGCCAAGTTCTTACTCAGCTCAGCTGAACGGAAAACAAACAGTTTGAAACCATTGAACTGAGACAAGAGGGAAAGGTTGCTGCGGTAAAAATGTTTGTTGTGACAACATTGATGGAAAAAGAGCAG
>LR140491.1:0-16632 GCA_900659605.1 Tisbe holothuriae | reverse complement strand
CCCAAAGATAACTTTGGTTGGGTGTCACAATTTTCAGCAGTGGGTTTGTTGTATGCAGTTTACCTCACTGACCTCCTTAGTAAGGAGACTGAAAAACGGCCAACAATAGGAATTATTCATGCCGTACAGTCAGGCATTCCAGTGGAATTGCTTGCCTCAGCTTGGGCTCTTGATAGGTGTTACTTGCCTGGGGTTCCAAGAAAAATTCATGTTGAAGAGATTGCTGCCGGTTCAGTTTATAACACAATGGTGCACCCATTTACAAAACATACCATGAAAGGGATTTTGCTATATTTAGGTAATGGTACTCGTGTGACGGTAAATGCAAAAGAAAAATTAAAACTAACCAGTTTTCTAGGGGAAACCAATTCAATGTTCAAGTACTACAGTGACCATTATTCATGCATGTTTTCGCAGACTATTGAAGGCTTTAGGAGAAATTGGAGATCACATGGTCAACCTTTATATGCTGGAATTGTCAATTTGCCTCCGACTCAACCTCAGAAAGAGTATGTTTATTAAATGCTATTAAAATGGAATCATAAATATATATAGCAAGACCTTGGCGTTGATGAACATCCAAGTTGAGCTCTTTAATAATCGATTCTTCATTTCTTTTAAGATATGCTGACCACAACTATTCCCTACATTCCATTCGATGGAAGACAACAGCTGAGCTGGGAAAAGTACCAAACCGGAGACTGCCAGATACATTCATGGCAGTCACCCATGACCTCTGGGGCGTTGCAGGAGAGATCCATGAAAGAGAGAAACAAAGGGTGGCTAAGAGATTGGTTCTTGCGGCGGCAAATATTGTGTACGGTTATGAAGCTTATCCTTCAAATGGTCCATATCCAATTACTATATCTGTATCAAAGCCAAACATGATTATTGTGGACTATGACAATTACTTTATATTCAAAGAAGCAACGACTAATTCAGGATTTTTCTACTGCTGTGACCCTACTGAAGTATGCGATTTGAACACGTACCATTGGCCAGCTCTGCCAAAATCCTATGTTGCACCTGCAAACCCAGTAGCTGGCAGCATATACAAGACAATCCAAATTACCATACCGGACAATTTGTGCCAGGATGTCCGTAATGAGACTGTGAACCGATCTCTCCCAAACTGGATAGGATATGCTTTCGACATTAACCCGTTTCGAAGAGATTATGACGCTCCAATCTACTCTGCAGACGGGTTTGACCTGCCAGCTTCTTTGTGGCGTTGTAAAATCTCCGAGGATAATGTGCAGATTGGAAGGTTAAAGAGCTGTGACTGGGTGATGTCGGAAGAGTGGCCCTTTCCAGAGACTGATCAATAAAGTACGAAATAAAAATTCCCCTTGCTTCTTTAACTTCAAAGTTGATTTGTGTGGATTATATTAACATGGATCAACCAACACAGAAACTCACATTGACATTCATTCAATGATTCAACACACAATTCATTTCCTTTCCCTTTACAACACTTTCCTCCTCGTCCGCCTCGTTCTCTTGGCAGGCGACGACTCCGAGCCCTCCTCCGTCTTGGACGCCTCAGCCTCACTCTCGGAGGCGGTGGGAGCCTCGGAAGCACTCTCCTCCTTAGGCGGGTCCACCTGCATGGCCTCCTCTTCCTTCTTGACCTCCTCCTTCTCTGCAGGAGCATTGTCGTCAGGCTGAGCGGCTTCTTCTTCTTCGTCTTCCGAGAGCAGCAGCCGATCAGCCTGCTCACGCTCAGCATCGTCCATGGGCGCCGCCTCTTCTTCTTCTTCCTCCTCCTCAGCCGGTTTCTCCTCCTCCTCCTCTTCATTGTCGACGGCAGTCTTCTTCTGGCGCTTCCAGTTGCCCGAATCATCATCTTGATCGTCGCCTTCGACAACAGCGGCGGCGGGTCTCTGAAATGTAGAGGCAATCATAAGACTGTCCAGACTTGCACAATATCCCAGTGAAGCTAGGAAAATGGAATAGCGGTTTTGCACTTACCGTAGTTGCTTCAACGTCCTTCTTCTCAGCATTCTTCGCCTTCGCCTCCTCCTTCTTCTTGCTCACCGTCTGGGAGAACTTTGCATGGTGCTCCTTGCACTTGAGATGAGCACCGACCTGCTCAGCGTTGAGGAACTTCTTGCAGAGGCGGCAGAACGAGCCATTAACAGGCCGCACGTAGGACGACCCGACACGCTGTCCGACCTCGGGCACCTCGTAGCTGCCAATCTCAGCATCGGACAGCCTCTTCATTTCCAGCGTCTGCTCCTTGGACATTGCGGGCGCTTTGTCCTTGTTGCCACCCACCCTGCTATCAGGCTCCCCGCTGTCGGAGAGCAGCCTGAAGTTGAACAGCTCGATGTAGTCCTTGTGGATCTTGGTGATGCCCTGGCTGTGCAACTTCCTCAGATGCTGCTCGGACAGCCTGTGCGCGTCGTACTCGTGCCTCTCGGTGAAGTTCTCCTTGCAGACGCGGCACTGCGGGTGGAGGAAATGGCGCAGCTGCTTGTGGGCCGTGGTCTGGCGGTGCTGCTGCATCGTGGTGTGGAAGTCGGTGTCGCACATGTTGCAGAAGCTGGAAAAAATGATTACATATAACCCTTGAAAGTTGATTCTATATTTTTCTCAACTCACCCCTGCTTCTTAGCGTGGTTGAAGCCATACTTAAAGTCCCTGAGGTCCTTGAGCTTCGACTGATGCCTCATCATGCCGGCCATCATCATGTGCTCCTCCGCACAATAGAGCATCATATTCTTGTGAGTGTGCGTCTCAATGTGATGCTGGAACGCCGAGCCGATCCACAGATCCCTGTTGCACACGAAGCAGTAGAGCAGGGAGGCGGGCAGGCCCTTGTACTGGGACTCGTCGGTTTCGTCAAACTGGAAGTTAAATAGTATAAAAAGTTCTTCGACACATAAGTGACTATCTTCATTCATACCCATTTTTCCTTATCCACAGTCTTTGGACAGTCCTTAATATGGTGTTTTTCCTTGCAAATATAGCATTTCATCGTCTTTGGTAGCTGCTCTGTTTTCCTAGCGGTCGAAACGAAAGAGTACATAATCAATTATGAAATATAACAAATAAGGAGGCTGGAGACCTAAATTCTTTCTTTTTTATGTACTACCTCCTCTTTTACATTGCAGTGTATTACGTGTACGTGCCTTACCTGTTGGTCTCCACCCTCTTGGGCTGGCTCGACTTGTCCACCGTGGCCTTGACACTCTCACTACGCCTCGGCTGGAAGGTGCCAGGCTCCCCTTTGGGGGCGTTGACCACGGCCGGGCGGTTGTTGCTACGTTCCCTGCGGTTTCCAAATTCGCCGCGATCGTCTCTACGGCGAGAAGACCTCTGCAGAGGGAGGAGACAAGGAATAGATTATTGCAAAGCAAAGTATTGTAAAGTGACAAGTGTTAATGGAGCGCTAAATTATTTGATATACAATGGCAGGATCAGTGGACTTTAACTAAATTTCATTGGGCAGGATGCAAGGAGGCCGACAACACTTGTCTTAGTTAAGTTATTTACTGGATACTTTGGGAAGGAATAAGCTGTGTTCATGAGCATTATTTTGACCGCCTTGTTGAGCATATATTTTATGAATAATATTATTAAGTAATAGCGATTTAAAACTGATATTATCTGACTATAGTATAATATTTCTTGTAATATTTATATATGTTTATTAATATATTTTATATTTGTTTATGTTTAATTGTTTATTATAATTCATATTAAGATAATTAATTCCGAATTATTGATCTTAAGGACAGGTGCCATAGTATGACACGCCGTCTGAGGCGTGATCCCGGTCAGTCAGGACCAGTCTTTTCGAGCCAAATGATACATATGCACATCATGTCCCATCAGTTTTAAGAGTTGTAACTCGAACTCTCAACTTACATCCCGGTCATACCCTCCTCCTAATCCCCTCGCCCCTCCCCTGAAGTCCTCCATCCTGCTCTGCCTCATACCACCGCCACCCATCATCCCACCACCATTGCCCGGCTGGACCATATTCCTCCAGTTGGGCTGCGGCTGCAGCGCCGGCGCCGGTGGCACCATCGGCATTCCACCCATCATGCCCTGCGGCCCACTCATCGCATTGTTGATCATGTTAGCGGCCATCATGAGGGATTGGGCCATGTTGGACATGGGGTCTGGAAAGAAGGGGTTAGACGTCGACACCGACGGGGCTTGTGCTGTAGTTGAGTCTTACTCTGCTGCGGATACCGGTCCATGTCGGAGTCAGGGGAGGCGCTGGTTTGGTGGCAGACGGGAGAAACTAGGTCCAAGTTGGATATGGAACTGCTTGCACTTGCTCTGGTAGTTAACGCCGGTGGAGGTGCTCTTTTGCTGGAGAAACTGAGAAAGTTGACGTTGGCTTGCCCTGCTTTCCGATAAGTTGCTGTTGTTTCGGCTTATTCGGCTAACTTGGCTGAGTCCACCGAGCAGTTTAAGAGCTCGGGGCTGAGTTTTTGGCCGATCGGCAGGGGTCTCCGTTGGCGTAAAAAAGAGGAGATTTTTTTATATAAAAATAGCCATGGACTGCGAAAAAATATTACATTAGTAATGCATGCATTAATGCCATCAAGACCTTTTTTTAATTTTTTTTTAGCTTAGACGCGTATAAACACATTAAATTAATAATATACAAAATAAAGTTGATTTTGTATAAGTACACAGCCTAAGAAGTACAATATCGGTTACTAAAGGCTGTTGAGGGTAATAGACAGATCTGTAGGGTACTATAACTATTTTTCTAAACATAAGTTCTCCACGGGATTAACGTATTTACAATAATCTACAATTTTTGTTACAGTAACAGCGTTTCTTTGCATAAAAAATATGTAAATTATACGGAGAAACTTGTATTAACCAATCGGCATTTATTTAACTTGCCATACAAGAGTCAGACATTAACTAACAACCATCTGAATGAATCACTTTCCAACACAGTCCCAAATCTCAGACACGTTCCGAGATCCAAATCGCCCCCTTGCACCCGACCTTGATGGCCGCCGTGAGCGCCTCATACATGGGCGCCTGCTCAGCATCATGCTCCAACCCGATATCATGATGCTCCTGCTCCTCATTCCGGAACCGGGTGATGGTCTCAATCAGCTCCTTGTGCTCCTCCAGCGCCTCCTCGTCCTCCAACAGCGCCCGGATCTGATCGTTGTAGTGCTCCGTGATGGACGACTCCACGGCCACGGTGCACGCCATGGCGCCCTCCTTGCCGAGCAGGGCCGTGCCAGCGCCTAGGACATAGCCTGCCACGTCCCACAGCGGTAGCAGGGCCGTCGGCGTGGATTTGTATCGTGGCAGGAACTCATCGAATGTCTTGAGGTGGACCTTCTCCTGGTCCCACATGTGCTGGATGAGCGGGCCGAGTTTGGGGTCGTTTCCGAGGACGGCGAGCTGTCCTGCGTAGATGCGGTTGGCGCCGTACTCGCCGGCGTGGTCGACGCGGAGGAAGCGGTCGATGCGCTGCTGGCGCTCTTCGGAGGAGAGGTGGCGCACCGAGGAGAGGAGGAGGCGATGACGGGATACGAGGAGGAGGCGTCCGACAGGGTTTAATGACAGAGACATTGCTGATAGGAGGAGAAAACTGTCACATTGGGGCACGGAATTTTTATGACAAATCAAACTCTGCAATGTAATGTCGCAAATTCCTTGGTTGGAGTTGGAGTTTGTTTTGAATGTTCAAGAAGAACTCAGCGCAGCTCGGTTGCGTAGCTGAGCTGCTAAGGCAAAAAAGTGGAAAAGAACAATAAAGGGACAAATAAAAATACATCTTGGACAACCACGGCGTGTACGGCGCCAACCTCATCTACGCCGGAAATCTACTCTCTGACTCTCCGTCGTCGATCCATCTGTAGCCTATTCATCATCCTCCCCGCCATGACGTCGTCTCCAGTTACAGCCGATGCCGCAGTCCCCCTGGTCGTTGGCGCCAAGCGCCGCCTCCTGCACCTGCTGCGCGTCAACGAGACCCTGACCGAGTGCCTGCGGCGAGAGCAGAAGCGTCTGGCCAGACTGGAGCAGGACAAATACTTCCTGGCGGAGCGGCTGCTGCAGAGGGCGGACACGGGCATGGAGGACATCGTGAGGGAGGAGGAGCAGAGGGAGGAGAAGCAGAGGAGGTCGCTCCTCAGGAAGAAGAGGAGGAGGAGAAACAAGGAGAAGGAGGAACAGCAAAAGGTGAGAGCCGGCAGCATGAGCAATAATCTCAGTATATGATTTAAAACCCTATCAGCAGGTCAAATCTCCGACCAAGGAAGATCCCGACTCATCTGACGTCCCCTTGCCCCCACCCTCTGGGAGCACAGTATCCTTCTCTTCCGCCTTCTCCCGCTCCAAAGCCGTGGCCGCCATCAGGCGACCCTACCAAATGGGCATAAACAGACAACCAAAGAAACCCCTGCAGGCAAACAGAGCAACGTCACTGGCGCCTCTACGAATGCCCTCGTTCCCTCACCCGCCCTCTGGCGATGTCCCCGGCGACCTATTTGATGAAGAGCTCGAGGAGGAGGATGAAGAAGAAGACGATATTGAAGATGTGGATGAGGAGGAAGTTCTGGACGATGGGTTGGATCTGGAAGAGGAACTCTTGGAGAGCCCGGATGAAGATGGGCTCAGGATTGATGAATGATGGCGATTTAATTTGAACATTTTCGAGAATATATATAATTCACGTAAAACAAGTGGTTTTTTTTATGTTAACGTGTGCAAAAAAAACTTGCAATGTAGTTGTATCTGGCAAACATCACGTCAATTACAATAATAATTGTCTTGTTTTATAGAAAGTAGAAACTATCCAAGGTAGTATTCATGAGTCTCCAAAAGGATTCGTTGTTGAAATCATAGTAATCTTCTGGTTCCAAAAATCGGGGCCAAATGGATTGCTACTTGAAGCGACCGGCTCTATAAAAGGATTATTTGATTAAATATATTCGGAGTTTTTTTTCAGGATCCGGTGATACGAATCCTGACATATTTTTAATAGCTCAACAATAGTATATCCGAGAAAATTTCATTCAGACCTTGAAAAATACATGTAACATTTAACATCTGTTGGCGAAATAGTTGACAGACTAAATTAAAATATGGAATGTAGACCCAAACTATATTCAATCACATTGCATCAATATATAAAACATCGTTGTAGTTGTTGTAGCTTACTAAATATAGATCAAAAGTTAAGCACATAGAAATAATAAATAAAATAACTAGCTTTGCAAAATAGTTGTTAGCGTCTGAAGCATGCCTTGGACGACATCGGGAGCTCGAGTCTTGATAGAGACCTGAAAAGGACGTTTAAAAGGCATTATAATTTAACTGTAGAGTTAAAAAGAAGCATAATGTTGCCTTACCATAACATTAGGACTGTTGGCGTCCACTCCGAGTCGCACAAGAGCCCACACGTTGTTGGTAAACTTGACGCTGTGAAGCAACACCATCTTGGTGCCCTCACTCAGTTGCCCGGCCGCGAAGGCGTTGACCTTAACAAGCTTGGACTTGATCGTCTCGGCGTCCGCAATCACGTCCTGAATCTGGCTCTTGGTCTCGCACGTGTCCGCAATGTCCTTCCACGTGGCGATGAACGTGCCCTGCTCCATTGCGCCCTCCTCCCCGAAGAACACGTGAATGGGGACGAGCGTCGCAAAGTAAAAGATGTCGACGTTATTCTTCACGGCCACCTGGAGGTTGGTGAGCGGCTCCATGCGCTGCACAGGCCCGTTGATGCCCAGAAGCAGGCTCGCGTTGGCTGAAGTGCCCGGGGCCATCTCGGCCACGTTCATCGGCTCTGACGGGATCAGACCGAAGCTGTTCTTGTTGAATTGGATGCCGAAGCCGCTAAGCGCGCCCATCGCCTTGTTCGTCAGGGTCATCTCCATGCGGATCTGGCCGCCGGGTGCGCGCGTGAATGTGCCGGAGATCTCCAGGCCTTTGCCCTTGTCCGCGGCGAGCCAGAGCTGCTTGGGCTGCGTGTACACGCCAGAGGGACCGCCGCTGCTGGACAGGGAGCTGCCGAGGCCGGAGAGGATGTCGGACCCGCCTCCTAGGCCGCCACCCAGGTCACCAAGCATATCTCCAAGTGGATTAGAGGGAGCAGTCTAGAATTAAGAATTGTTAATAAAGTATGAGAAAATATGGCTGATGTTTAAGCTCTTACAGGTTGAGGAGCTGCCGGAGCGCCAATGCCTCCGAGGATGTCTCCAAGGCCGCCTCCCAGCATGTCCACACCTCCCACAGGCGCTGGTGCGGCAGGGGACCCGGCAGGACCGTCCAAGTCTAGGTTCAACAGGTCAATCTGTGGTGTCTGCGATGCCGCCGGTGCAGCTGGCATCTCTCCCACCACTTCGGCAAACTCACTGATACTCTCATAATCTCCCGAGTTGGCTGCCTTAAGGGTTGTAACCCGCCTGGTGCTGCCCTCGAGGAAGGTGGAAGGACGCTTGTGAAACACGGATGCCAGAGAGGAGATATGGCAAATGAGCTCGTCCAGGAGGTCTGGCTCCAGTTGATCGCTCTCCTCCGAAATGAGAGGCTTCTCAGAGAGGACAACTTCCTTGGCAGCAGCCGGATCAGTTGAGAGCAGACGCCAGTAGATAAAGCCACGGTCACGGAGATCAGGGTTGTCAGAGTCCTGAGTTGCCAAAGATAGCACTTGCTGGACAATCTCCTGGTTCTCAGTTGGTCGTTTCAAGAACAGCTTGACAATGGCACTCAGAAGCTGGAGCTGCACTTGTGTATCCTCATCCTGGAAGGTCTCCATGAAGCTTTCCAATAGCTCATCAGCATTGTCAATGCGCTCAGCGTACTCCCCAATGATCCAGACCATGGATGCTCTTGCTTCTGGCTCGTCCAGTGTGTCCAGGTTCTCACAGAGAGTCCCAATGATGCTCTCATACTTGTTGGGATACTTCCTGAAGATGTCCTTGAGCACCACAATGGCCTCCTGGACAACGTAGTTGACCTTGGTCTGAATCAGCTCAAGGAGTGTAGACACGCAACGCTCAGCAGAAG
Source organism: Tisbe holothuriae (assembly GCA_900659605.1). NCBI lineage: Eukaryota > Metazoa > Arthropoda > Copepoda > Harpacticoida > Tisbidae > Tisbe > Tisbe holothuriae. The sequence continues at coordinate 7,629 of LR140491.1, read as the reverse complement.
TTTCAATCTTAATAGCACACCGTCCAATGGCCCTGACAGCCTTACGGACAAAGTCCACATCAACCTCAGTGGCATACTCTTTAAGCTCGGAGAGAACCTGAGCAATGTTGTTCTGTGAGCAGAGCCTGATCATGATGTCCAGCTTCTCCAGCTTCACATAGATGGGGTCGTTATACTTGACAAAGAAGACCTTCATCTCATGCTTCAGAATCTCCGGTCTCTTCTGAATGATGAGGTTGATGTTACGCAGGGCCACAAACTGAACCTCTGGCTCTGAAGCAAGTAGAGTGACAAGCGGTGGGGCCAGCTTCTTGTTGAGGTTGTTGACAAAGTCCGCATCGGCGGACATCATCTCCATGTACTTGAGGAGGACGCGGGTAGCAGACAAAACCACAGCTGCATTGGCGTGTGCAAGCCTGAAAGTGAAAAAGATATTAAATTAAGCCAGTATTGAATTGCTTCCAACATGCATACCTTGGTGTGATTCTCTCACAAATTGATTGAGCCTCTCTCTCATCCTTGGGAGTGTAGTTTGACAGGGCATCCAGAATGAAAATCTGACCCCACTCCGAGCACTCATTCAAAGCAGTTAGCAGCTTGTTGATGGTCTGAGCATTGAGCTCAATGAGCGCCTGTCCATCTGGCGTGGACTCATTAATGTCTGACAGCGCAGCCACAGCATTGGCCACCACCATGGGATTGGAGTCACTCAAGAGCTCTCTCAGGGAATCCAAGAAACCCTGATCTTGGACCAATCCAGAATTGATGTCAAATAGCTTGGCCACTGCCACAGCGGCAGTCTTCCTGACATAGGGATCATCATCCTTGAGGCACTTCCTCAACGGGCCGCAGAGGTACTCTGTGATCTCCTCCACCCTGATGCATCCCATGGTACGCACTGCCAGAGCTCTGATGAGTGGATTAGGGTCTGTACAGTCCTTGTCAAAGGTGCTGACTGCCATGATGGCCTTGTCCGGCCTGGTCTTGGCGTAGTTCATGATGTAGAGATAGACGAGCTTCTTCAGCTCCAGGTTGTCGGTCTGTCCGCAGTTGTTGACGTCCATGAAGAGGTCGGAGACATCCTTGCCGACGGTCATGGAGGCGATGACCTAAAATGATGTCCCAATAAGAGATCCTTTTAGTCCAGCTGTTGGTCCTTTCTTACCTTCTTGAGCGCCTCCCTCTTCTTCTCCTTGGAGGGCGAGTTGAGCTCCGACTTGAGCTCGAATATTTCGCCCTTCTTGGTGGTGGAGAAGTACTTTGAGTCCGACATGGTGGCCAGGCCTGGGGCAGTGATCAGGGGCGAGCACTTCCTTCACGACTTTTTCTTGGCCAGCGTCTGCTTCAGTGCTTCTGAGCTTCTCTTAAGTCTTAAGGCTGTTATCGTACCTGACTCAGCGAAGGCCTTTCCAAGTTACAACTCAGCTCGCCGGCTGCTTGCCCTGCCTGGAGATTCGATTCACTCCGCACTCACTCAGCCACTCCTTTCAGCTCAACGCTGATGACACGAAAAATGAGAAAAAGAAAAGATGGGGGAGGACGAAAAAGATTAGGCCCTCCGATCTTTCTGAGAAGTTACATTGGCCTTAGCGGACTTATCTATCAAATATGTGCATTGATTATCAATCGAATAATTAGAACAAAATTATGAGGTGCTCATTATATATAATGGCTTATTTCACATTCTCTACCATTCTTTTATTTGTAATGGATATCATGGATGTCATCCCTACTTGTTTATTCGCGGTGTTCGCAGTTCGCGTCAGAGTCAGAGGAAAAAAACTTGTCGATCCAGAAAGTAAATCGGTATTTCACAGTTTTCCCCACCTCGCCAGCATGTCCGATCGCTTTGGCAGCTCCGACACGCCGTTCCGCGGGCGCGGCACGAAGCGCAAGGGAGACGCAGCTGCGGCAGCCGCGGCAGAGAGAAGCGCCGCACAGGATGGCAAGAAGGGAAAGGGAGAGCTGGCAACACCGTTCCTAGGACCGACAGCGTAAGTCAAAGTGTTACTGTCATTATCTCCCGTTTCATGGTCATGTCCATTTCAGGTACCCCAAGGAAACTCTGTTCAACAGCGACAGCTTTAACTACGTCCTCGCCGAGGTGGACCCCCATGCCCCACTCAGGAAGGAGTTTGACGAGAGCACCGAGATGGCTGGGAAGCCCATTCCAGGATTTCTGTGTCGGGTAGCCACGCCGCAGGTTGTTCTCCTCTCCATGCACGACCGAGCCCAGCAGATCTCCGTGAACGAGGATCGCCTGGGCCTGACCGGCTACAAGTTCTACTGCTCCATCCGCGCCAACCACTCAGTCGCCAGGGGCAGCTGGTACTTCGAGGCCAAGATCACAGACCTGCCAGAAGGTGGCGCCACCAGAATCGGCTGGTCCCAGCGCTACGCAAACCTCCAGGCCCCCCTTGGATTCGACAAATTCGGCTACTCAGTTCGCTCTCGAAAAGGGACAAAGTTCCACGATGCCATCGGCAAGCACTACAGTGACGGCTACAAGGAGGGAGATGTCCTCGGCTGCCTGATCGTCCTGCCCGAGCAGTCCGGGCGAGACTACCTTCCGCCGTGTTACAAGGACAAGCCGCTGATCAAGTACAAGAGTCACTTCTACTACGAGGAGAAGAACAGGATGAAGGAGGCGCAAGCGGCGCTGAAGCCGCTGCCAGGGAGCAAGATTGTCTACTACAAGAACGGAGAGTGTCTTGGTGACGCTTTCACGGATATTTACGCCGTAAGCAGTCTTAAAATTAACCCTGTTTGTCGATGTTATCTATGCTCCTTTGTTTCAGGGTGACTACTTTCCTTGCATCTCCTCGTTCAAGTGCGCCAAGGTGAAGATCAACTTCGGCCCAAAGTTCCGCTTCCCGCCCAAGGGCAGCGCCAAGTTCAAGCCCATGTGCGTGCGAGCGGACCAGGCGGCCATTGAGCAGGGGCTCTCAGATATGAGGTTCTTCACAGAGAGGGAGAACAAGCTCAAGCTGGACGACTACTTTATGTCGCCGTGAGGGACATTAACTCAACAAAAAATCACTGCCAACATTTCGACTTCAGTATCATTGCAAAGAAAATTTAAATCATGTGGTCATAATTAAGATAATAGATATGAAGAAAGGTGTTAAATGTTACTTAACTTTTCTGTCATTTCAAACGTAAAAAACGGTTTACATAAATCAACCGAGAAGTACATTAAAATAAACTTTTGTGTCGGTAAATGCAATGAAATTATTATTACTGTAGTTAATCGCACCTTTAAAATGTCGGGCTCCTAATCGGATGCTTGCTACTTGTTTAAATGTAAATTGTCACGTAAACCAATCTTTTTATAATAGCTCTGCGTAAACCAACCAAACTTTGCTATTGCAATGCCTCTTTCGAACTCCGGAAAACCAAGAACTTTCTTGTGGGGACGGTCGAATACCAATGTTGCATTCCTTGTGAAGTTGTGATGATAATATACTTCTTTATTTATCAATTCGGGGATTATTCCGTAAGTGCAACTTGATCCTGGGTGTTATCTTGATTTACTTCACATAATCAAAAGGCATTGTTCCCATTAATTCCGGGGGTGAAAATAAGCAAAAAGAAAACACAAATAGCTGTAAAGAATGTTTCGAATGTTGATCGGGTGGGTTTGATTTAAGCCCTCTTGCCGCGGCCCCTTCTCCCCCCACGGCCACCACGGCCGCCGCCTCTCTTAGCTGGCGCGGCCTTGACCGGGGACGAAACCTCCTCTTCCTCCTCTGCTGCTGCTGGCTCTTCCGTCAGCTCTTCGGTCTGTTCCTCAGTCTGCTCTTCAGACTCCTCTTCTTGCGGCCCTTCCGCTTCTGCCGCTGGTTCGGCCTCAGCCCCTTCCGAAGGCTCCTCGGAGGGCTCCTCCGTGGCGTTGTCCTCTTCCGTTGCTTCATTCGCCTCTTGAGACGACTGATCGGGCTCCTCCGTCTTGACCTTCTTGGCCTCGGAGGCGTCTCCGTCATCACTCGCCTCCCGCTTGATGGCAGATTCGCTCCTGGCCGCCGGCGTCGACTCCTTTGTCTCTGGAATGGGGATCTCGCGGCGGTTGTTCTGCATGAAGATGAGCTCCAGAGCACGACTTATCTGAAATGGGAAAGGTATTTCAAAGGCTGGAACTATATCTTGTTTTGTCCAATTTTACCTTTAAAGTGTCGTCTTCTGGTAGCGCATACACATCCTTGAGCTTGCTCTGCACGTCCTTGAGCACCTCCACCTTGGACTCCTCGTCGGACGCACTGATCTCGCGCTCCAGGAAGCCGTTGAAGGCGAACACGAGGTGACGCGTCACATCCTCGACCCTCAGCTCGCGTTTATGAGACTGGTGACCCTTGTCCTTGTCCGCGGCGGACCGGACACGAAGGCGGCGGCCGGCAATCTCCTTGGAGTCGATGGCCTTGACAGCGTTCTCGACCATGGCCTTGCTCGTGGTCTCGGCAAAGGCAAACCTACACGTCGTGTAATTAAACATTGCATGTGCATATTCATTATTGATGTTAATGTCTGGCTATTGTCTGCTTACACTTTCCGCCCGTCGAACTTAAGTCTGATCGTGCCGACTTCAATGTTGTGGTCTTCGAAGAGTCTGCGCACATCGGCGACCTTGAACTTGACGGGGTAGTTGCCGATGTAGATCTCATGTTCAGCCCTGCAGATTGGACAGAGGAATCCTTTAACACATTTGTAATACCACAGATAATCGGTATGATACTTGACCCTTGCTCATATGGCACACTAAAGCAGTTTAAAAGTTACACCAATCCATAAACACAACATAGCAAGAGTCGAGCCATGGAAGAAGCATGAAGATGTTATTCGCACCTTTCTCTCGGCGACGCGTCTCTTCTGTTGCCTCCGCCACCGCGGCTTGTTCCTCTGCTATCCCGACCGCCTTCGTAGGCGCGGCCGCGGGACCTCGATCTGGACCGCCTGAAGCTCCTGTTTGAGCGCGGCGGCGAACGCTCTCTGGTGTAGTAGTTGGGCTGGAGGCAAGATCATAACGAAGATGACACGAGTTTTCAGGATCGGTGTTGTTGATGAGAATGAAGAGGAAGAGAATGGAGAAGAGTGTAAACAACTGGATGATAACGGCAGGCATGATATGTCTGATGAGAACTGTATTTACGGGAAGATGAGATGTTGAGTTACAGGACCAAACTGAAGATTGACATGTCTCAGCAGAAGACCTTTTTTCAAATGGATTGCAGGATTTAAAGAAAGCCGATGAGGCGATGGAAGACCTTTTAGTTAAGGACGTTGGAGCGTGACTGCGTGAAAAATGACCCAAGACTTTGAAATCTTGCCTAATCTTTACAATTTCTCCCTATTGACGGACCCCTTCAATTGCAACAGATTCTTCAGTCTTCATGTGCTTACCCTGTTGTCCCTGTCCCTCCTCATGTTATTCTGCTGGTGCTGCGGCCACCTTCCCTGCTGACCATGACCACCATGTCCATGTCCGCCGCCACCACCCCCGCCCCATGCAGCCCCGCCTCCACTCATCATGCCGCCCATCATGTTCCCTGGCGTGGGCAGCAGTCCTCCCCCGACCATCCCGCCTGCTGCGCCCATCATGCCGCCCATGTTGGCCATCCCTGCTCCTCCCCCTCCCATGCCCTGCATGCCGCTCATGCCCATGTCGTTGGTGGCCCAAGGACTCGGCTGGAAACAACGAAAAGGTCATGTCAATGATGTTTTACCTTTGGAAGTGAGATTTTCCCCGTTACCTTTCCTCCTCCGCCGCCTCCTCCGCCCCCATCGTTGCCAGGGTATCTCGAGTACGGCATCACTGATGGGACAGCCGGAAGTGGTTCTCAATTCAGACGGCGATGGACACGGCCAAGGGGACTTCACTGCGATTGGGGGTTGGGACTCGGAATCTGTTTCTGTTTGCCGACGTGAGGCTGCTTTTCAAGTTTTCAGTTTCTTGGTTCTTGCTGCCGGAGCTGGGCCTGCTGCGGGCTGCGGAGTGGGTTGAGTTTGCTGAGTGATGATGTTGGAATCGTACAGCAAGGGGAGACAAAAAACGAACAGGACCTCTCAAGGATGTAAAAAAATGATATATTTTAATGGTACATCAAAAGAGAAAATATTTTAATATCTATTAAGTATTCTTATATTTGTGTATAAATGGCAAAATTATTTCTTTCAATTGCTTATTGATCCATTTATTCAATCATGATGAAGCTACATAACTTAAGAAATGGTTCCCCTTAATATATGGTATTCGTGCGACTTTTATGAAGATTTTTTTCGTATTTTGCCTAGATATAATATGGAACAGTTTTAAATATTAATTGTGTGCATAACAAAGCTAGTTTTAGTTTATTCAAATGCTGAAGCTGTTATTCACAAACTTTTTAAGCCAACGCTATATAGCTGGATTAGTGGAAAATAATTATTTCCCTCTTAAAAGTTGTCCGTGCCTGTTGCTTCTTCTCCAGCTCAGGAGAGCAGCGACTCAGGTAAAATTTAACGTAAATAAATATTAAAAATTGTGCATCCAAAAGGTAATTCCGGGGAAAGTGCTCCAAATACTAAGATACGCTACTATTCATCATTATATCATCAATGTAATTAGTTTAAGTGTTTTGCTGAACTATTGATTTTGAGCAGGGCTCCCAAGTTGAGCTGTTGTTCCAGGCGAGCCCAGCCAGAGAGAGATCGACCAGGCTTGGAAGAGAGCTTTCAGTGCGGCCTGCCGAGGTAGCAGCAGTCAATTTCAGCCTTGTTCGCAGTGTGAATAGAAGAAGGCTCCTTTGGAAAGCTCTGCTAGCTGGCCTTTGAAGCGCTTCCCACAGTCACTACTAGCCTAGCTCGCCTGGCCTGCCTGGAAAGTGCAGCAGTCGAGCAGTGCAGTGTAGCAGTTGCTTGCTTTCCACTAAAAGAGACAAGAAGAAAAAAGACTTCAAAGGACGATTGGAGAAGCATCTCAAGAGCAGATACCACAAGGAGGACCAAGGACGTCCACAGCAGATCCTATTGGACTGATCTTGACCCAAGTTTGGTTTAACAATCGGTACCATGGCTGAGCTCGACCTGGCCGGGGAGCAGTTGACACTGTCCAGAGGTGAGAAACAACAAGAGTTAGACGAGCTATTGCCCATTTTTAAACTATTTTCTTCTTCGTTTCAGATGTTAAACGCGCCTGTGAACTCCTTGAGAAGCTGCAGAAGAGCAAATACTGTAAGTTGACATCCGTAAGGCTACACCAGTAAGATTTTATTCAGCTCTTCCTCTTTGCTTTAGTGTCTGAGGTTCCCGCCACAAAGCTGGCCGCCCTCCAGAAGGTGCTCCAATCAGAATTCCTGAACGCGGTCCGGGAGGTCTATGAACATGTCTACGAGACCGTAGATGTGCAAGGCAATCCAGAGATCAGAGCATCGGCCACAGCTAAGGTAAAGTCTGATAAGGACATCAAAAGAGCTAAAATATAATGAGTATTCTTTGCAGGCCACCGTTGCAGCCTTTGCGGCCAGCGAGGGCCACGCCCACCCGCGCGTCGTGGAGCTTCCCAAGACGGAGGAGGGGCTCGGCTTCAATGTTATGGGCGGGAAGGAGCAGAACTCGCCAATCTACATCTCCAGAATTATTCCTGGCAAGTATTTCTAG
>LR140490.1:0-16639 GCA_900659605.1 Tisbe holothuriae | reverse complement strand
TCGGTAATACCGTTTTCAAAAAATCGGTAACGGTAAAAATAATTTTTTACCGGTAAATTACCGGTAATTACCGGTAATTTTTTTATGTAGTAAAATGGCCAAAAATAGGGGAAAAAAATCTTTAAAAAATGAGAGAAGTGCAGTTCACAGAAAAAGCTGTTTAAATGCCTCTTTAGTGAAAATTAGAGATGACTGTTTCTAAAATCAAAGAAACATTTGAAGTAGGTCTCTTTATCATTTTAAAAGCCAAAAGGCCAAATTTTAATGATTTTATTAAATAAACTTCAAATTTCGGTAAAATTACCGGTAAAAAAACTGTTACCGGTAATTTACCGATTTTTAATTACCGGTAATTACCGGTTTACCGGTTTACCAATCCCCACCCCTAACCCTGATGATAAGCTCATTTATTGTTTTCATAAGATAGACACAGAGAAAGAAGACGACCGACGAAGCATTTCTGCACCGAGATAACAGCTTTGTCGTCAAGATCTCGCGTTCAATTTTCATCTCTAAGAATAATAGTCATAACTCTTGGGGTCAGAATGTGAAGAAGAAGCCGCCGCCGCCTGCTCGCCACATGTCCGCTTCGGGATGCAAAATCGTCCGACTCATGCATGATAAACATGGACAATAAAGCATGAAGGGAATTGTATCTGACGGTCAGGATCATTCTTTAGGAATTATTATTATGCATTCACATATTTGTACGCTGATGACGCATCACTACAAGGCTACAATCCATACATAACTCAAATGTTACATTTGCTATTAACTTATCTTAAGTGTAGAGTACTTTGATACCTTAGCGAGAGCAGTACTGCACTCCAGTACTTTGGAAGAAACACCCTATCAGATGGTAGGGCAAGATTTACTTAAAACCTCCTTGAGTAAATTACTGAGCTGTTCAAGCAGGAACAATCAAAAGCTCTCAGTAAGTTGTCCAAAACTCCATGCACGTCTTATTCTTTCCTCGAGCGAAAACACGCGCTTAACGAGGTGCATCAAATATCCGACATGCAGTTGGGAGCAGGAATCTAACATTCACACTTGAGACGTAGATGTAAAATAACATTTATAGGTTACAAATGCACTTATAGGTGATAGATATTGAAATTAACCAACGCACTTAGCATATGGCAGATTCTCAAGTTAACCTAACGGGAATTAGTTTCCAGTAATATAAAATTTCCCATGCTAAGCATTTCTCGTTAGATAAATTCAATAGTACATATAGGAAATACAAATGGCAAATATTTAAAGATATTTCAGTGACTATAAATTTAGGGCCCAAATACACGACATACAGAAATCGATGTTCCACTGCTAGACATTGGCCATTTATTGGTTTCACAGGTCTGAGTTCCCACTGCTTATGTGGAGAAAAATCGATGTCTAGCGCTATCCAGCGATTTTGCTCTATGTCGTCTGTTTAGGGGGTTAAAGATGTTTCAGTGACTACAAATTTAAAGATGTTTCAGTGACTGTAAATTAACCCGTTAAGAATATTAATAGCTTGATAAAAATCCTATGCAAAGTAAAAATGTATGTTAGATCCGTACTTGGGAGGTTTAGTGAATGCTATGCATTGAGTTCCGTAAAATAGAAATCCGAGCCGACTTATTGCATGAATTTCTCTTCCCAACTATTTCAATGGAGCCGGTAACGTTACAAACATACTTTACTATTATAAACTTAGCACTATCACATATACGTATACCAGACCCATGGCGGAACACATAATTGAATAACTTAACAATTGCGCTAACGGAGAAATACATGCCGGCAAAGTCAGCTGATTTTTCGCACACTTGACTTCTTTGATGTAGAGCTGCATGCATGCATCATGACACTCTGGTCCTTAAATTGCATTAATATCCCCCTTACCTTGACTGTGTCAAACGGATGTCCCGACAAAACGGTGCAAATCCCTCCAAAGCCTCCAGCGATGAAGTTCTTCACCAGACTCGTCTTCTCTTCCTCAGGCATCTTGGAGGTTGTCGTTAAAGCACTGGGTTATGAAGCAGCACAATAAATAGAGGTCTAAACCACAGTGGTATCTATAATCACGCACAGCTGTCAAACACTTTCAATCCGTAAAATTTAGCTTTTTAAAAAGTGACCTCTGCTTTGGCAAGTGTACAACTGCTGAGTTCTGACAACTGTTTTGAAGCTGAGTCGCTGAGCGGCGTAGAGCTGAAAGAAGAAGAAGAAACGATGCTGCGAGAGACTAGTATTACTTTGTTAGGAGTCTCTCATGCTGCCTTCCTTGCCCTGCTGCTCAACTACGGAACTACTCTTCTCCGTTGCTATGTGCAGCTCAGCTAGATGGAATATCGGTAGCAGCCCACTTTTGTCCTGCTTGTGCTGGAGAGCCCCAAAAATTCTGGTTCAGGAGCTATCCTTGCATGAAGTCGTGTTCGAATGGTCATTGAAAACTGCTGCTTAAGAGATTTATTAACCGGTTTTTGGACATGCGAGTAAGGGGTTCAAGAGTGCAAAAGAAATCATGAGCAAAGATAAAACAGTCTTAATAGAGATACTGGAGAAATATGATCCTACACTTGGGAAGTACTAAAGAATTCTATATTTCATCAGTCAGGCAGTCAATGAAGGATATCCCGTAGTCTAGATATTTATAAATGGGCTGGAAGGTAATACTGAGTTTTACATGTTAACTTGTAATTAGTTTCATCATACGGCTTTGGCAAATTCTCTTTTATACATTTGATCACTTCTTGAGTTCAATAGGTCAACTCTTTGACCTAATTAACAAAACACGATATACAAATGGACTTGTTGTATACATCAACATTCAATCGAGTCTTTAAGGCACTGCAGAGCACTAGCTTCACTCTAAACCCGTTTATTTACAACTAACAACTGGCCATCCGGGCAGCCTTTTTATGCTTGGACCTCCGCATACTCCGCCGCTGCTCCTTCCTACGCATGGCCATCGCCTCGGCCCCTCCTAGTAGTATTCTAGTGGCCTCCTCCGCCTCTTCCGAGCTCGTCCGTCGCTTCCGCCGACACCGAACACGCATCTGCCCCGTGCTCTCCTCCACTCGTAGCACCTTTGAGCATCCAAACAGGCACGAACACGATATCACCCATAACGTCGCTGGGATGGCGAATGCGAGTAGGAAAATGTATTGGGTCTGTCCGATGGAGAATCTGAAGATATCAGTGTCATCATGTAATTAAATAATTAACTAATTAATGATCATACCTCGTTGTGACAAAGTCTCCATGACTGGGTGTGTAATAGCACGGAAACCTGTCCCTGGCACTGTAGTTCCTGCCGTCCCTCCTGTGATCGAGGTAGAATTGGGTGCACTCGTATCTGAGGGTGTTCACGCAAGCCTCGGTGTTAATCAGTAACTGAAATAGGGAAATATGTCAATATATCGATATTAAGGCCCAAGAAGTAGCATCCCTGCTGAGCTCACAGAACACGCTTCGGATTTGATCACACCATCCATCAAGTTTGATCTGGTGATGCATGTGGTGCCAGTTGGCTGGTCACACACGACCTCAAGAAAAAGAAAGTTCTTCTTCTAGGGCCAAAAGTCCATGTAATACTCAATCTCATTTTCCCCACAATATATCTATCAGGTGCGCTCAAGAGGAAGAAGAAGAAGCAAAAAAGAAAGTAGAATAAGTAAGATCAAGTAGAGACGTCACCAGGCTTTGTAGGAGGGAAAAGAGGATCATATCGAAGGCTTCTCAAGAAACTTTTCCTATCTATCATATCACACATAATATGAGCAGGTCGTTTGGCCCAACTTTCTTTTCCCCATCATCATAAAGCATCATTATACCTTGGTCCGGTTGTAGATTGCAATGTCGGTATCGAACGGAATCTTCTCCATGCGGGTCACCCTTCCTTCGCCACTCCGCGCCGCCCGCTTTCCCCAACGGTCGTCCATCGGATGGTGGATGCCGTGGTCCTGGAACAGCCGGTGGATCAGCGTGTAGTTTGCGTCAGTCGGCGGGAGGAGCCGCCGCGGGAGCAGCGTCCCATTGACGCAATCCGATGCGCGGATGGTGCCCCCAGATGCGTCAACTGCGAGGTCAGTGCAGGACGCCATCAGCACAGTGGGGCGGGACCGGGTGCGGTCGTGCCATATCGGCAGTTCTTCATGATCATTTAGCAGACTGCGACGTCCAGCCCGGGTGCAGCTCGCGGACAGCATCCGGTCGCCGGAGAGTAGGATGACGTTTCGCGCTCGGTCTGTTCGGACTGGCGGGCATCTCCGTTCGCAGTGCCACGGCCATTCGATCTGGTTAAATACAAGTTAAAGATCGAGGTCGAGAAAGTACTTCCGACGACAGGAAGTTTTACGAAGAAAAGTTCCTTTCTTGTTCGAATTTTGTGATCGGAAATGGGAAGAAGAAGAAATATGAGTAGTCAGGGAGATTTTAAACTTTCTTCTCAGAATGAAGCATCGATTTTATGCCTTTTAACGAACCTGCGCACATTGGCCTTGCCGACAGTCAAACATTCCGGTGAGCGTGATGCAATTCCGCTTATCCCGGCAATCCACCGGCGGCAGCGTCTTCTCAAACGCGCAGTCAAACACGGACGTGACGTTCTGGCACAGGCCGTTGTCGCAGATGAACAGGTGCTCGAGGTCGGTGCACGTGTCGTCGTTCTTGCAGTTGCGGTATTGACGCGCGCTGACGCAGCGGCCGGCCTTGGCGTCGCAGAGGAATGGGCGCGAGGTGTGGCCGCAGTCGTACGGGCCGCACTTGTTGAAGAAGCGGTCGTTGAGGGAGTTGCAGTCGTCGTTGTGCTGGCAGGCGGTGAACGGGACGAAGTCGTCATCGAGGATCTTAAATCAAAAGTAGGAGAAGCCTCAAGTGAAAACAATCTTAAATTTAGATTGGGCATACATTTTACTTAGTAGCAGGAAGATTCGAACCAAAAGGACCTTATGTACGACTTATTAGCTTTTCTACTGCGGAACGTCCCCGTCACATCGTTATGATATGACCTCGTTTTTCTCGTATCATTGTCATCGTCTCGCTCGGTTGATCGGCAGTCATTAATCCGCGCTTAAGGAACGTTATTTACTCAGAAGAAGAAAGCGAGGATCTTTCTCCAGGAATGGAAGAGAGAGATAAATGAGCGGAGGAGGCATCTTTAGGGTTGAATGTGGCTTTCGCTTCGTTTGCATACGCGTTTATTTAAGGGATTACCTCAAGTGAAAGTTTAAGACATTCTCCCTGCCGGGTATTTACTTTTCTTTCTTTGTTAATGGCAAACACTGCGCTCTGCTTACGTTCGCATTGTTCCCTTGATTTGTAATTTAATTCTCCTCCTCCTTTTTGGTCAGTCCCAATCCATCTTCCTACTTTTTGTATAAAGTCAGCCAAGTGGAGATAAAAATGGTCGAAACGAGGGAGTCGGAGGCAACTTAATCAGCATTTTCCGCCCATTTGATGCCCCAGCTCCCTTTCTTCTTCCGTCTTTCGTTCGCTGAAAGCGGATGCTTCTGAAGAAAGAAATAGCCGCTCATTCTCCTCCTCGAAACTGCTACCTCCGACTTCCGCTCAATAAGATTATATCGGGGGTCTCAATCATCCTGATGAGGAAACGACGCTCTTCTAGCAGATGCTACCCTCAAGAAAGTAGCAACATTAAACCCTTAAAGAGCTAACTTTGTCTCTTGGACATACTATTATATTCTACCATATGCCCAAAGTACTATTGACCAGCTCCCTAATCCACTCACCATGCAAGTGATATCCTGCACATCGGTGCACCCACTAAACACGACGTCCGACCCATTCTTCCGCACCTGCGCCCACAACTTGACGCAGTGACTGCTCTTGGACAGACACCACTCCCCGCACGAGTACCAATCACAGTCGTCCGTCTCCAGCATCTGCACCGTCGTGCACACCACGGGGATGTCGCTCAGCCCCGACTGGATCTCCCTCTTGGCCGGCATGTACACCAGCGCCGTGAGGTAGACCAAGGCCACGGAGGAGAAGACGGCGACCGCCATGCACAGGCAGAGCGTGCAGCAGACGAGTCGCTCGGGTGTCTCCATTGTTATCCAATCACGATGATGGCGTTATTTCATTAGAGCAAGACGACCTTAGAGGATGACGGCGCGTTTATTCACTGACGACGACAACAACAACTCTCACTTGCACACTCATCGCATTCCGTTCGTTAGCGAGGAGATGGATGCACACTTTTGTTTCCAAGGCCCCATGCTGGCGCTGCAAATGAGAGAAGATAGAAGTATCCCACAACAGCGGACAGTGTGTATCCTAGTGAGGCTCAGATCTCGTACTACTATCATCATCTTTTGTTGTTGTGCTCCTCTCATCCTCTGCAGCAGCGCCTGGCAGGAGGTCGATGAGCGCAACGCACCTTTTCTCCCTTTTTGGGGCACCTTGTTCCGAGCGGGCTTTGTCAGCGTGCAAGGCCCTTTACAGAGAGAAAGCAAAAGGATCTTGTTTTGTAGAATCCGAGTTCGTTTTTTGCACGTTTTGTGAGAAATCATCAGCCGGATCTCTTTCACTCCCGCCCCCTTTTTTGTTTCCACTGCTGTCAGACTCGGCTCAATCTTTTCATCGCCTAGCTCGATTTTCACACACAGAGGGAAAGGAAGAAGTGAGCAAAGAATCCCATCGATCTTCTTCTTCTTCCTCTTCTCTAGATAGATCGTTTACACAGCCGTTAAAGTGATATTCCAAGGACGTCATCATATGGTTTTTAAGCCAGTGCCGCTGTCGTCTCCAGTCCTTACTTTTTCTGACACCTCCCAGCGGGGATAAATCGCTGTCTCCCCGGTAAAGAAAAGACATTGATCATTCATTGTGTAGTTTCCCTTTCTTATCCGCCGTGGAAGAAGAAGAAAAGGAAGGAAGGCGTCAGCGTACACATTATACCAACGACGAGTTCTTGGCAACCGTTCAAAAGTTAAGAAGCTCACGCAAAAAGAGGGGCTTTGGACTTTGACAGGAAAACCCGAATTTATAGAGAGCCTAGTTTTGCTGCACTGATCAGGCAAGTACTGAATGCAATGAGTTGACTATTACTTATTGTTTCGTTTTTTTCAGTAAGTGCATTTTTTGGTTTTTTACCTTAAATAGACTGTCAGCATCTACAGTGACTAACCTTTTAAGGGCCATATGCAATGTAAAGATTTTAGACGCCATATTCTTTGTTTTACATCCAATGAAAAACTGTCCTTCTCCACCGCTCAAATTTACACCATCCGGCCTTTGTTATAGCGAAAAATGGTTGGATCAGGAAACCCTATAATGATATATCGATGAGAAGAAGAAAGATAGAGAGATGGAGAGATGCGTCAACGAAGCCGCCTTCTAGTTTTCAGAAGAAGAATAAGAGGTCGTAACTTGATCGATTTCTCGTCTCCACTCCGCTTCTTCTTCTTCTTTCATCTTGGCGCCTCGCTGCATTTTCTGCTCATCTGATACTCACAAGTCCCATTCTAGTCTTCTTCTTTCTTTAGAAAGCTATCCCTTATATATAGCGACGATTGCTGCCAAAAAGCCACGTCAAGGAAGAAGTTTCTACTATGCACGAGGTTGGATTGAATTGAGTTTTGGGGCAACGGAAAGAATTGTCATTCAGGGCCAAGAAAATGGAGAACAGCTCTTGTTTGGCGACGGAGTTGAGACAAAAGTCTGACCAATTTTGGAGCCAAGAGCAGTTTTTCTTCCTATTTCCTGTCATGGCCTGAATGGAGAAGAAGGAGGAGGAGGCAAATAAGACTGTTAGGCTTAATTTGGTCGGATTTGCTCACTGATCTCCTTTTCCCCCTCGGGAGTCCTCCTCCTCCTATGATATTGCCTCATTCGTCTTGCTGGCAACATGGATAAGCTTTTTATTCTCACTTTCCCTCTTTAGGGACCAGAAGAGATGATGCCGGGAAGAAACTTGGCCAGAGAGCACCTCCAGAGGGGGGAAGAAGAAGAAGGAATAAAGATAGATATATTCATATTCTAATTCAGACAGCATTATTATGCAATTCTCTTTCACCAAGAGGGATGAAACATCCTAAGCCCGCCTTAACAATGCCTTTACATCCATTGAGCCATTTTAAACCATTTGTCAGAGGGACGTTGAAGGGAAGTCTAATATTAATGGTTTTACGCAGGGAATTAAATGCTTTTGAATGTCACGCTAGCATCTCTTTTGCACACAAATGAATTTTCCCCTTCCTACAAAACCATTCTTCTCTCTCCTTTCGTGGCCATTCTCCTTTCTCTTCTCTCTCTCCCTGTTCACCTTAATGACACGGCGACACGCGAAGAGAGAGAGAGAGAGAGAGGATGAAAAAGGACTTAAGCCTTTTCGACACACACAAGAAAGAAGGCTACACATCCACTACTCTTCAAGCATCCCCCTTGGCTTAGACGACGGCTTTAGTGGCTCCTCTGGCAGTGTTGCAAACCCTGCTTTCACTTTATGCCCCCATCCATCCACTTCTCCTTCTGTTTCTACCTCCACGTTCAACTTAATTACAAACTTTATATACACAGCAAGGGAACAAACTGAAGTACTGCAGTAGGTTGAGGATAGAAACAATGGGGGCTGCCGCAAAACACTTAGGCTATTGATTTCGGCAGAGCATGCAGAGAGGCATGGGAACTTTGTTGGAAGGGGCTCAGGAACGCCTCTTTGCTTTACTAGGAGGGCGGTTAATTCCTTTAGAACATTGACCACAAGCTTTAGGAATAAAGATTTACTTACTGGCATTAAGAGCTTTTATACCCTACCTCTAGCACGTGATGACCTTCGGCTTGCTGGTCTTTGCCACCGTCCCTGCTGTGGCCACCGCATCCCCTCTCTGCACATCCCTGTCTATCAGCCCAATCTTACACGCACACAACACCACCACGGCCACCACGAACAGCGCACAGCATCCAAAGTACATGAACATGCTGAGCATAGCGTGTACACTGACCGGGGGCGGAGGGGAGACTGAGTCGGAGCCGGACACGCCGCCCATATGGAAGCCCGGATTATTCATTTCACTCAGAGTATGGGAGCAAGTTGAGATGTCGCCAAATGTCTCTAAACGAGCTTTTTGATCCTGTAACAAGTGCTGAAATGTTCACTCCTCTGCTCCTGATCACAAAGTGAGCTCTACTCTCGTCTCCCACGATTAACTTCATATGTTTATTTACATTTGAGGATCCATAACTGCCAGATTATTTTACGCTTGTATTTACCAGAGAAGATTGGATGCTCATGCTGTCGTGAAGGAACAATCAATGATATGTTTTCTCTCTGCCAATGACAGAGTTTACCAAAAGTACGTCTAGTATTATTAATCGTTTCATTGGTTTGATGCAGCCTTAATATGGTTTGTCAAACGGATAAGGGAACTCAATAACTTTGTAAGGTATAAATTTATTAAGACCAGGTACAACTCTAGCCAACATAGGACCTGTTCTGAAACTCGGAAGACCACTCCCGAGTTCTACGGCGGTGTAAACATAGTTAAGCAGCTTATAACGTGTCTCCGTTAATTAAAACATCTCAACCTTGCAGTTAAATTCGTGGCATTCCTTTTCTCCTAACTGTACAAAGCTCTCCTTTCATTGCATGATGAAATTCCCAACATTCTTCAACCTCCGGAAGCAACTTTTGACAAAACGGCGCCATTTCCCTCTTTCGGTCGTACACACACAACAACCCATTTTTGCATGCACCACCTCCTCTCTTCTTCTTCTCCTGTCATTCCGTCAATCACTTCCAATCCCTTTTCTTCTCTCTTCTTCCACGCAGCCAGATTTCTGGCTGAGGGAAGGAAAGGGAGAAAGCCTTACTGGATGGAAGTAGAACAAATCTTAACAAGAGCAATCAGTGCTGTAAAAGCTGTCAGCAGAGGTACATTCAGTGCAAAAATATGGCATTAACTTGTTCTAACAGGCTCCATTGTTATAATTATGTGGTCAAATATACTTTCCATGAAAATCTTGGCATGAAATTTGATATATGAAAGCAAACATAAAGAGACGCCAAAGCCTTTGTGTGGTGATTTTCTTTCCAAATATATTCTCTATTCCTTTTACATTCATTAGTTTCTTCATAACAATAGTATGTATAGTTCTTTGTATATGGTTATGTTAATCATTTTAAAACATTTGGCTATGCATTTTAAGGCAAATAATTTTGCATTTTGGGAACATTCAGATCTTGTGGGTGTTAGAAGAAGTTATAATTGTGGGTTTCTGGGTGTAAAGCAGGAAAGAAACTTTCCTCTTTTTAAAGTAGGCAAGTTTTGCCTTTTTTCCCCTGGCCAAGTGTCAAGAGAGAAGAACATTGAAAAGTTACTTCTTGCTCAGTTTCTACTCCTTTGTTCTCTGGACATCAAAAGAGCATCTAAACAAAAGAAAGGAAAAGCCTCATGCAGATTTTACATGTCAGTCCTCTCTATTACTTTGTTTGTATTAAAGTCCGTTTTGCAAATATCAGTGAGCATTCCTGCCCGTGTTTGCTCTCCTTTCGCTCCTTCAGGGAGAAAGGAAGATATATTGTGCGGGGGAAAAAGAGAATTTGAAGGCCAGAATTAGAGTGCACTTAACGGCGTCAATGGAGTCAATGTCTTTTTAAATTATTAGAACTGTTTTCAAATTTCCCGCTCTTTTTCTTCACTGCTGGTGGTACCACGTCGGCTTCCTGATCCACTTCAGCTTGAAGCCCGCGTCACTCCTCACCCTGATGGAGGCGGACTCGGCCGCGCGCACCGTCTCCTTCACCGCCTCGTTCAGCTTCTGCGCGTTGAACACGAGCATGTCCATCGCCTCCACGTCCTCCTCCGTGTCCATGTTCTGGCCCATCATGGTCGCCTTGACGGTGGACAGCACCCGGAGCTGAGTTCCCAGGGTTGGGATCTTCTCACAGACCTGGAATGTGAGAGGAGTGTTTACATTACTTTATTCTCCCCCATCGTTTACGTTTTGAGTCGTTCATACCTGCAGTAGATTCGTCCTGATTTTCTTATCCGTGCAGTGTTTAGCAAGCTCCTTTGCCAGCTCGGTGATGCGCTCCGACACCTCAGCCAGGCCCTTGGCACAGGCGATGAGCTCCCTCTTGGTGCCCCTGCCTGGCCGAACCAGTTCGGACAGATGGGCCATCAGATAGGCAATCTTCTTTGCGGCGGCAATGATCTCATTATCAGTGTGATCCCACTGTAAACAAAAGAAGTCATTGGAGTTGTGATAACACCTCTATTTCCATCCCTCTTACCTGTCTAACTTCCTGATACAGGCCATGTGCAGCCTGGTGGATCGGTCTGTTCATGCCAGGTTCACTGCTGAAGAGCCCTTCTTCATCATCGGTATCTGCTGGCAGTGGTGGCCGGCCTGGCGTGCGCACCTCCTCCGGCAGGGGCGGTCTCGGTGGGGGCGCCTCCTGCTTCAGCATGACCATTGCCGGCGCCACTGGCGGTGCTGGGGCCTTGGGAACACTGCCATTGTTTGCCGGGGGCGTGACGAGAATCGGTATTTGGTTGTTGTTAGCATTGTTGTTGTTCCTGGCAGAGTCGAATCCGTACATGTTGAGGTCGTCAAAGAGCTTCGTGACCTGGGAGACGACTTCAAGCAGCCGGCTGGCTGAGGACTTCCATCCGTCTCTAGCACCGGCATCCCCTGGGTTGTGTGCAATGTGCTTGCTCTTCTCCACAAAGGCTGCGATTGCGGCCTTCAATCTGTCGCTGACCAAGTTCACCTGCCGCTTCAGGTTGGGGTCGTCAGAGTTCTCACTCTCCTTGTTCAAGGCCATGAGCAGGCGGTTGGACAACCTGGCCGTGAGTGCGGTGCTCTCAATGACACCGTTCGAGTTCCTGGCAGACACGGCATCCTCACCAGTGGCCACCGATTTACGAATATGCGACTCTGTCATCTGCAGGAACACCTTCAGGTCGATGGACTCATCGCACAGGTCACGGATGTTCTGCACGCCGGCTGCGTATTGCTTCCGCAGATTCTCAAAGTTCTCCTCGGCGGCCTTGTTCTCAGGATAGTTCATGCGGATGGTGCCGGCGTTGATCAGCTGCGGCGTAAGCGTCTGAACCTGCGAGCTGAGGTGGTGAAGGTTATCAGCACGACGCTTGTTACGCGCATTTGCAAACGCAACGACACTCGCAGTTTTGGACAGACGCGCGGAGAAGGTCTTGAGCCCGTGCGCGCGGGACTCGACTGCGTCTCGCTTAGCTGCCAGCGTCTCCCTCGACAGCACTGCCTCTGTGAAGAGCTTGAGCGGCGTGGTGATGTCGGCCATGTCTGTGATGATGCGGTTGAGGACAGCTTCGTTGACGACAGCTTCAAGGCGGGAGACGGCGTCAAACAGCTGCTGCTTGGAGCGGGGGTCAGCTGCCAGGTTGTGACCCTGCGCTCTGTTAATCCTGTCAACATCGTTAGCAGCTGAGAGGATGTTCTTCTTGATCTCGGCGTCGAATCCATCCGCAATCTTGTATCCCTGCTCAACAATGTGGTGCAGCGTCTTCTGGTTGAGAGTGTGATCCTTCTTCTGACTGGCCAACGAGGACATCACTCGCTTCATAATCTCATGGAAGGTCATCTCGGCGGCGTTCATTCCAGAGAAGCCGCCCATGCCAGCGTTGGACTTGACCCCGGAGGATCCGCCGTCCTCCTTGGCAGTCTCCTCCAGGATCCTCTGGATCTCGCCGACCTCCTCCGTCATCCTCTTGGCCAGGTAGTTCCTGTTCTCAATGGCCTCCTCCGTGCCCAGCTTGGACTCTTGCTGGCTCAGGATCTGGATGAATATCTTCATGGAACAGATGAGGATCGGTGCCAGAGTCTTGACCTGGTCCAAGTGCTGGCCAAGAGCATCCCTTTGGTAAGGGTTCAGCAGATCTCTCCGCCGGGTGTCCACATCTTGGCACACTTTGGACAGGCATGGGCTGAGGTCTTTCACGAATTGGACGAGGTCTTCCATGGTTTCAATAACCTCAGAGACTGCGAGGTAGTCCAGAACCTTCTTTGCGTCGCGGCATAGACGGCGGACCTGAGATTCGTCAAAGGACACGAGCATGGATGTGGTGCCCTGGAGGATGCCCCGGGAGCCGGTGATCAAATGATCGCGGCCCTTCTGAGAGTATGGGTCAGATTTCATCTCAGTGCAGGCTGTCTCCAACATACTGGCGGCCTTTTCAATGGAGCTGAGCGATCTGGGCATTTCACTCTTTAGCTTGGCATCCTGAAATGACAATTATTAACTCTTAAGTCCCAATTCATGAGCGTTTAAAGTACCTGTGATGAGTTTATGGTGTCCTTGCCAACCCTAACTAGGTTCTCGACCGCCTTGCTGACTGCATGCACGGGCCTCTCCAGGTTGGGCATGGCGTTCCCATCCTCGCCCTCCTCGTGCAGGATGATGAGCTTGGACACCTGCTGGGCAACCGGCTCAAGGATGCCCGCGATCGTCTTCGTCTGGTACATCGGCATCCTGACGATCTAATGGGCAGGAGAGCTATGTTAATGTTGCCCAGAAGCAGCAATATTATGGTCACTTTTTCCCTCCGCAAATGAATTGAAAGTCATTACGATTCCCATGTAACGCTTTCTGATGGCTATCTCAGATATTATTGCCTTCCCTCAAGACCTTTAAGAATGACAAAATCCAAGTGTCTCACTTTTTGTCCTTGGGTGCAATGATGTCTTTTGTCTTGGCTGACTACTCCGCTGCCGACGGACTTCAGATTTTGGCCACGGATATTTACTTACTTCCCTTTCTTATACGCCCCAGAGGAGTTCAGCAGCTTTAGACGACTGGGCATTTATATTATCTTGAACTTGTGAGCTCTCCTTCAGGTCTACTGATCTTCTCTGTTTTTCTCATTCTCAACTGGGCATCTAATCGCATTTTACATCAGTAGATGCTCTACATTTAAGTCATAAGTCAGGTCAATTAGCATATTAAACTCTAGTTGTAAAACTCAGTCAAAATCTATCCGAAGCTCATTTGCATTAGACTGTAACAGCCGCCGCTAGAAGAAGAAGCATTATCACAAATCTGTTGTTGGACTCATTCCAGAATTTTGACTTGCGAATGAATCAACAAGCTGAGGCCATTGAAAAATGCACACTCGCGCGCGCAATAATAAATGCGAGCATTAGATATGCGTGTGGAGCTGAGGAAAAATAAAGAACTGGATCGGGCTTATTGAGCGACAATTAACCTTTTGAACGAGAGTCCGAGTAAAACATACATGAATTCCTTGACCAGGTGTATGCTGATAGTCAAGGGTCTCCCCATAGCTCTCGAGTCACCTGTTTTGACGCATATCCTCCCCTCAACACCCTTGGCTGATAGTACATTCCAAGATATATACAATATCCAATATTCAATATTCCTCCCAATTTGACTTTCGCATGAATGGTTAATTTGTTGTATTTCTCACCTGGTTGATATTTAACCCACTGTGAAGGATAACAACTCGTTATATCCCGCCAACACACGTTCAAACTGCACACACCGCGCGATCAAGTCTCTTTTCCACATTTCAGCACATGTTAATCTCTTCCACTCCTGAGTAATCGTTTGTTATTATTGTCATTGTCTTTTTCTCTCCAACCGGGGTCTGTACTCGACAAGTGCACGATTTCAAAAGACCTTGCTCACTCGATTTTTCGACCCTCTTCTTCCCCCTACACACACTCTTGCAGTGGACCTGTGTATATACTAGACCCATCTGGCCAACACATAAGATGCAAGAAGAGAGTGAAGTAGGTGTGTTCGCTGGCGCTCGCTCGAAAAAGACAGTTTAGAAGAAAGGAGGCGAGAGAAGTATATTTTCGCCCTTCTTTGCTTCTTTCTTCTTCTTTAAAAAAGGCTGAAACGCCGTCATGCAAGATTTACACGGCAGCAGATAGAAAAATGTTCCTCCTTTGACTCTCTTCCTCCTGCATGTTTTTCTCTTCTAAAGCAGAGGAGGATTTAACATAAACTTCGGCAAAGGAAAGGGAAGAAGACGAAAAATAGGCGGATGAGCTCGCTTTGAGAACGGAAATGTGCTTTTCAGACACCAATTTGCTTTCTTCAATGCTTAGCTTTCTCAAATGGAGAAATCAACGCTACCTAGACGCCTTTACAACACTAAACCTCTATTTAACGGTACTATACGCAGCACAATCCCGTTAAAAGCTATTGAATTAATTGCTACCTTGAACCTTCAAACATTTCAAACATGTTTGACATTGTCTCTTACGTGGGTTTCAACCGCACAGTCGGTAATTTCGACATTGGGCGGTTATCTCAACATCTCCCTGCCTTATTATTGTATATTTTTCTTCGAGTGTACGTTCAAAAAGAGGTATAAAAATAGAGCCCAAGACCGTTCTCTTCTTAGGAGCTCCATTATCTTCAACAATCCCGTTTGGACGCCACGAACAATAAAAGAGACTTTGGGCGGAGAGGGGGTTTCCGAGGAAAAATAACAACGGCAGTGCACCTGTTAGCATCCGAGTGTGTTTTAGACTGTAATGGGGTGGCAATACAAATATAAGAATATACTGTAGCACAAGCAAAGTTAAATCATTTGCCAGATCGAAAATAAAATTAACTAAAGGATAAAATTTGTACATTGATAAATGTAGCAGAATTATAGAGGTGTAAATCGGAATTCCGGAATTCCGGAAATGAGATCCCAAACCATTTCCGGAAATGAAATTCTCATTTCCGGAATTCCGCACTACATAAAGATTTTTTACTGCAAAACTTAAGAAAAATGGCTTAAATTAAGCACATTTAAGTTGAAATGTTGCTCTACTGATGTTTTAGATATTGTAAAGTGTATCCCATCACCCCTTAATCATTTGTCCCAAAAGTTAGCTTGCATAAATGCATGAATTGACCCGAATATGACCGGATGTTATATTT
This sequence comes from Tisbe holothuriae, assembly GCA_900659605.1. NCBI lineage: Eukaryota > Metazoa > Arthropoda > Copepoda > Harpacticoida > Tisbidae > Tisbe > Tisbe holothuriae. Next base: position 741 of record LR140490.1, on the reverse strand, counting down.
TGCCAATGGTTGTTGTGCAAATATTTTATAATAGTGAATTAAAATATAAAGCAGCTTTGTTGTGTCTTGAATATATTTACTATGAAATTACTAAAACACCCCTAAACAGTTACTCTACCAAAGGGTAATTCACACCCTTTTACCCAATGGGAATTTTTTAAAGTCTTTGTGCCAGTGAGGATGTGCAAGTCCATTACATATTGTAGTAAACAATACTCAAAAAGTGGCATGCAGCTGCCCCACATTTTATGCTTAATAAAAAGCTTTGAAATATATACTGTATATCAAGTTTTTAATGTGTTTGTTTAGAGAGTTTTTTTGGAAAAAGCACTATTTATATAGAAAAATTCTTATGTACTGCGGAATTCCGGAATTTCCGGAAATGAGGGCTCTCATTTCCGTTTCCGAAAATTTTCATTTCCGGAAATGAGTTGACACCTCTAGTTGTAAGAATCGAAACGAACTTGAACTCGTGACTTGAACTATGAACATCCTCTGCACAGTGGCTGTTATTGGGAAAATATTTAAATTATTTTTTAAAAAATGCTTACAACATCATATAGAGAAAAATGTTGAAGGTATATGTTTTTTTCTGGAATACAGTTGATACCACTGTTAGTAATGCAGTAAGATTAGATATATTTAATGCAATGTAACCACTGTACCATACTCTGGAATTTATGGGGGCATGGGAAACGGTAGAAAATTGCGTCAGTAAGTCAAGGATACAAAACAAAAAAG
>LR140489.1:0-16650 GCA_900659605.1 Tisbe holothuriae | reverse complement strand
AGGCTGGCACCGTACCTAGAGTTTGTTACCAGAGTTATGAGGTGGTCAAAGGTGTGTAGTAGAGTCAAAAATTAATTACACCAGGTCATAGGTACATAAAAGGATGCTGGATTTTTTTAAGGTAATGCTCAACATCCTACCAAGTGCAGCAATCAAAGTTGGCATAGCACAAATTAATGTTTCACTCCCAAAAGACAATGGATCCTATTTTAGCCATCAAGACCATTTTCAATATTATGTTAATAGAGTGGAAGCAGAAGAGTACAATTGGAACAGACTTGAAGCCATTATTAAATGTGACTCTGAGTGGGAGTCAAACCATGATGATTGTACCTCCCAATTTCACCATATTTTGACAGACAGAGGCATATGTAGTGCTTTTAATTCAGCCACATTTAATGAGCAATACTCCGACATATCATCAAAGTATTTGAAAATGTTTGCAAACCAATTTAATCCTTCATATCTTCTAAATCCATTGCAATCCAAGTCAAAGAATAAATTAAGCCTCCTGCTGGATATACATACGGCTGAAATTAGTGAATCTGAGAGTGGATCATTTTTTATTTCATTCAACAAATTTCATGAAGCATTTCACACAGTCACGGCTGTTGAAATTCAACCAGGATTCAAGGCCAGTGTTGAAATCACAATGACAAAATACAACATCAGTCAGTCAGTTTCTCCAAGACACCGAGTTGAGCGGGATTGTCAGCTACCAAGTGAAGTTGAGTCTTCAGAGGAGTCGCTGTTTAGACGTTATACACAGAAGGGATGTCAGTTTGAATGCAGATTAAATAGGGCCATTGCAATGTTTGCTTGCATACCATGGGATTACATCCACAATAATGAACACTTTAACTACCCAATATGTACAGGGAATGTGATTACTGATTTTCAGAGGGTAATGTTGAATGGATCCATGACGTGTGACTGTTTAAAGGATTGCCAAGGAATTCTGTTTGATGTGAGCATGGACACTGTTATTGTGGACCCTAGTGTAGAGTGTGAATCTGAGAACATGCAGAAAGTGGCATTTTCAAGGTGAGAAATTTAGAATGGATCCCCTTGCTTCAATTACAAGGTGTGATTGGTAAACTGAAATATGTTGATCGCAACTGCACGTTGATCTGTTTGCCTTGTATTTTTTAAATATTTTTTCAAAAGTGTAGCGCTCCAGAATTCTAACATTTTTAATAATCATTTAATGACCTCGATTGAATGACATCTCCTTAATATGGCAATTTTAAATATTTGTTATCTGAGCTAGTATTTTCAAAGCCGTTACAGGTATTTCTATACAGGTACTAGGTTGCAGGTTATCTATTGCCCCCTCTACAAGATATTCAATTAATTGACTCCTTTAAATACTGTAAATTTATTTATCATATTTAAGGATTAATCATGCCACAGACTGGTTCCATTGGAATTACATTCACATGAGTACTTGGTATGTTAGAATGCGTGGCCAAGTTGCATTTGACAGGAACGCAAGGTAATACGGCATCTATTGAAAAATATTTCAACAAAAGAATGTTCCAAGAAGTTGTTTATGTATGAACGTTTACACGTAGACAAGTCAACTTTGGGAATAAAATTGGCCAAGTAAATTGCACTATCCTAATTAATTAGCAAGATTACCTCAGATTAAACAAGTTAGATTAATCATAATTAGTAGATATACTGGGACATATTCAAGGTATAGGGACTTTGTTAACGGTGTTTTTGTACTTGCATTTGCAGATGTCTTCAGAAAGTTTCCCAGGACTTTGTGTTCCTGACGGTCAGTGTGAGTGTCTCAAATGTTCCGGTCATGACAAAAGATCTCAAATACTCTCTGGCGGATCAAATTGGAATTATTGGTAAATACAATGACAAGAGTTGAGGGTGTAATTGAACTTTTCAAATTAGCATGTTTTATTGTTCAAACAGTCCATCATCATTTTCAAATACATATTATCATGATTTTTATTATTTTGAACATATTTTATTTTATTTTTTGTTTGTTAAATATTAATATTGTTGCAACTGTACTGTTGTATTTCATGATATATTATAACCATTTTTTCAGGTGGAACTCTTGGCCTCTGGACTGGTTTCAGTCTCATTTCTACCATTGAGCTGCTTTATTGGATATTTGTCATTTGTTCACAACGGCTGTTCATGAAGCACAACATTTCCAAAAGAAGTTTCTTTTCCGGGAGAAGACACATGGATAACACATTATCATTATAACTTCAAGATTAAACAATCGTTCAAATCCGTCAAATAAACATGTTGACTATGTTGCCACACTGGCAACGTAAACTTCTGTTGTGCCTAGTGTGCAGTAACTCAATAATGAGTAAAGCTAGCATTTTATTTTATAAAAAAGTTCTTCTCATTCCTGTTTAAGTTTTTAGATAAAACTCTGAACATGTTAAATTGTCCAGTAACATGTACTGGTACTAATCAAACTGCCCATTCTAACTAAACCTTTGATTTCTAAGCTAATATACGAGCTACGTGTATGGATAGCTACTGTTGTTCAAATTGGCCATGTCATTAGGGCCAGTCTGTATATTATTGCTACATCAGAAATATGATTTAAATACCTGTACATGTGTCAAACAAAAATATTTATGTGCTGTAAAATAGGCATCACGCATTTTTAGCCAAAATGTTAGTCATACAGTAAACTGTTCCCGGTCTACTATATTAAATTTTAATATTACACCTTAAGTGAAGCATTGCATTATATTAAAATAAATTCATGCGTATATAATAGTATATAGTACTTAAAATGTGAAAGAGATATTATATTATTAAGGCTGTTCATGCAAATTATGTTCGACATCACACCAATCGGCATCAGTTTCGCACATTCTACACAACCAAGATTGCAGCACCGACTTTGATCCTTTTTCTGCCGGGCATAGCGAAGTCCTTGGCAAGAGTCTGGTGAACGACCCTCGATGCTTGTGCTCCTCAAACGTGAGTCCAATATCGACCAAATGTTCATTAGAAAGACACTCTTTACAGAGCTGGCATTGCGGCGTTGTCTGACAATGATTCTGACAATCTCGTTTTTGACATTCTGACTCTGTGTTTAGCCTCAATTCACAGCTATTTAACCCGTTTGAAAAGTAGTCAACGACCCCAGTGAGCTCCAGAGTATCATTGAACACCCCAGTCGCTCCTGCGATCATGGGTGAGTCGTTGACCTCGATCAGATGAACTGAGAGATCGTCCTTGAGCAGGAAATCCCATCGGCTGTGGTGGAAAAACTGACCCTTGCCCGCGCCAAGCTTACGTTGCTCAGCCTTCAAGTGATGTGCCGTGCTGGACAAAGTCCTGGATATAATACTGTGGATCTGTCCGTGGACTTTTTTGTAATCAATCCCTCTGGAATAATGAATATCTAAGTTTATTTAATTGTTTCACTGTAGTTTTTTTTACCTCTTTTCCAGATAGTTGTCAAACATCTTGCTCATGTTCATGATTCCCATCCCGGGCTCACCTTCGAGATATTCCACGACCTTGTCCGTGGATAGATGCGAGTAATCATTCGGATCGTAGTCGCTCGTCACAAACCGGAGCAGCACCGTGTCAATAACATACACCCTGAAAGAACGCATTTTCTACGGCTATACAGTTTTGATAATGCATTATATCAACCTCAACGGGTCCACTGATGTAATGAGCACATGTTTAGAAATGTCAAACTTGTGCCCTTTGATCAGGAATGGTGGTTCAATGACCTCTTGAATGTAGCGGTTTTCGGGCACCGTGGCAAAATCTTCTGGAGCAATGGGTTCGATACCCGCGTGGATCTCGTACTTGCTAATGAACCGCTTCTCCGGATGCTCCTTCGCGTACTGTTGCAACCGCTTGAGATCTCTTGGCATTACAAAGCCGGGTTTGATCCATGGTAGGCCGGATGTGGCGAGATTCTTCTTAAAGGAGATCTAAATAAACGTTTTAAAGTCTAGTTGACACTTTGTGTTGTGTTCATACCTTGTCTATTCCTGGCATAAAATGTATCTTTTTGAACGGATTCATGTTTTCCTTCAGGATGGGCAACAATGTCGACTCCCACTTTTCCCGGGGATAGTTCCAGACGTAAATTACCCAAACCTTAATTGTTTCACATTAATTAGCTTTTAGTTTTAGATTAACAGATCAGCCTTTACCTTATTTATACGGGGATCTTTCCTGATCCATTTTAACTTTGCCTTCCGTATTAACGAGTCATGCTGAGTGTGAATCATATCCATACCCAATGTAGCGTACGTTCCCTTTCCCCATTCCTGTCTGGACTTGAACAAAGGATGATCCACTTTCATCATTAAACACTCATTCTCTCTCTGATTTGATACACCGGTATACAAAGAAAACACTGTTGCAAATATTATGCACCAGAATGATAGCCTTCGAAACTTGGAGGTTAAAATACGATTTATGACTCGAAAACTGTATGGAGTTGTCATTGCGTGGGTTAATAAATCAAGTGTACTGAGTTAGATAGAATACAACAATTGGTTCGAATTATCTGTACTTTAAATGCATTTTATAGTGATGTCATTAAATAGATTACGTAGAGTAAAACACTCAACTGCTGCAAACTTTAAATGTCTCTATCCCTTAATTATACCACGCATGAGGCCACGCCGGAATAAAAAATATATCCATATTTTAAAATAGCAATAAAAGTGTAACTGCAATCATTAAGATTCATAAGATAGTTTATATTTGAATATAACCATATTTATCACATATTTTATCGATTAATACTTTATACTCTGAAATATAAAGTAAGGTTAGTAAACATCGCATATCGAGTTACACAAAAACAATAGTGCACATTATTTTCCATGATGTCAATCCAAAGAGATATCTTTATCGCAATTATATTAAAAATACTCACGCAGACACGTCTCCAGCGAGTCACACACTTGCTCTTCCAATTGAGGTTTGCTCACTAGAATATGCCATATGTAGTATACTAGTAACGAATTAGTCATTTACATCATTTAAAATTACAGTCGATGCACTTGGGCCACATGTCCACGGGGGTGAACCTGCCGTCGTCCTGGCACTCCAGAGTCATGGTGGGCTTCCTGTACGGGTCGTGCTCAAACATGGTCCCGTTCACGCACTCATACGTCACAGTCGCACCGATGTTAGCACTTGTTGTGGTGCCTAAACAAGGGTTTAAACTTGTGACTGTATGAATATCAGAAACGCCTTCATACCCGCTGCAATGAATCCTGCAAAGTCAACGTGCATATCTCCTTCAAACTCAGCCCTGAGGACCTCCCATAGCTGCACCGAACTGTCCAACACAACCTCAGCTTGGATCCCATCCTGAGTGGTCACGATGTACGTCTTCAACTCGTAGTCATAGTCCACAACGAGCTCCAGCGGCTCTCCAGCATCTGCTGAGGCATTCACAATCACCTGGGGCAGTTCTGACTCAGCTGATAACATGGTGGTGACCTCCACAGTGGTGTTGGTCACGGTCACGGTGAGCACTGGAGTGTCGGCCTCGTCGTAGAGGGTGATGGTGGGCGGGTCCCTGATGGAGTTGGAAAGGCGGATGTGGACGTGCAGGGAGGTGTTGTCGTAGGCGAACATGACCGGGGCAGGGAGAGTGAAGGGCATGGGATGGGCATAGACAGTATGCTCTGTATAAAATATATTTAATAGTTACATACATATTGACTTATTATGCATTAAGTACCGTTATTAGGGTCCACTTCTACTGTCGACACAGTAACGTTAAGTTGAAGGTTACTTTCCTCTGGTGGAATTGGGATTATTCCGCATTGAACAGCTACAATGTGTTATTGAACATTGGTTCAGCAATTAAAAACATATGTTGTTACGTTTGCACTGTGGAATAAAATCATGTTTCCACAGCCCATTCTCCTGACAGGGGTTCTCGAATTTCGCCTTTAATGCAGTGCCGTCCTCCAGATCAAACTGAGCATTGGGCCCGCAGTCGTAGATGGCGGAGTCAGGGGAGTAGCTGGCAGGGACCACACGACCCATTGGCGGGCTTAGTAACATGCCATCGCAATACGCAGCTGGAAAAAAAACATTTAAAGCCGGGTGCTTATTATCATGCAGACCCACATGCTCCATTAAATTGTCGCCTTAACTTACAATTAATGCATTTTGGCCATGGCTCAGGTTCCGTGATGTTTCCAGTGCCACCGTCGCATTCAGCTTCAACAGTGGTATGCTCTGAGAATAAACCCTCCAGCCAATATCCAGCCATACATTCATACGTCAGAATTGCGCCAACTTCAACAGGGTCCGGACTAACTGCATTGAAGTTGGTCTCAGCTGGCGGCTGCGGAATTGTGCCACAGTGTGTCCAGACGCAAGCAAACCCCTTAAAAGATAACATCAAAAAGGGTTCTTTCTGCTTAACAGTTGTTCAATTACGTTTGATGTCGTCCATGTCCGATTCCATTGGCAGCTAATCTTCCTGTCTTGCTCGGCAATCTCCGTGATGCGATCCGTAGCTTGGACCATCTTCATGTGCTCCTGACATGAGTAGACAATCTCTCCTCCATAAGAGTAAGCCTTGGTCGAGTCAAAGGTTGAGTTCCCGCCAACTGACGCGGGCTGTGGAATGTCGTTTGTAGGGCAGATTCGGTCTGCGTGTATCAAGCCTTAGTAAACAGAATAACACTAATAAAAATAACACGTATTACCTTCCTCCCTCTGGCAGAAATGCTGATGCACATCCAGAGACCAAGCTCCATTTCGAAGACATTCCGATTGCAGTTCTTCTGTGTCCTTGTCATGGTCGAAATCCATGTCAGCCACACATTGATACTGAACAGAATCTCCAAAAAGCACGAGTTCTTTGTCGACTTTATTTTGAGTTATATTCAAGTTGGAACCGGTCAAGTTGGGAGCGAGACATCCAATCTCTATTGAAGGGACGCTTGATATACCTGAATACAGTAAGATCCATAGAGCACACTTACGAACGCATGAGATGTCCTGAATCTCTCCCATGTCCACATCTTGTCCGGTCTCTTTGCACCCAATGGCCAGCTCCGGCGTCGTCTCATTCACGGTGCTATTGAAGCTCTCCTTCTTACCCGGGAACACCTCGTGGTCGGGCCGGACGCAGCTGTAGTTGATCATGGTCCCGGACAGGGTGAGGTTCTTCATGACGGAGGCCAGGTCAAAGTCTGGGATGTCCTCAAGTGACGACACTGCTGCGTTCAAGTTTGTTGGGGGAATGCAGAATGCGTCGATAATACAAGGACTCGCACGAGGGCTGGAGTCGGATGGTTTGATGGTGAAGTAGTCAGTGTTTGGCATCAGGATGAGAGCGGAGGGAAGATCCGAAACTTCAATGAACTTTGCCGAATCCTTGGATAAAATATTGATATACAGTAAAAGTATTCATAGTATGTAATTGTGTTTCCTTACTAAGGCGTTTTCTGATATAGAGACTGCCTGAGAGAATACGATCAGAAGCGCGTTTTCGTTTGCGTCAACTGTGTAAGACTGTTCTTCTGGCGTTGACGAAGCATCATGGGTGACTGAACCACAGTCAAACGTTGGTAGCTTTATCTTGCTACAATCCTTTCTAAACAGCTCTCCAGTGGCCTCAATCGTTCTCAACAGTTCATTCTCGATAGCAGGAGGTGGGTCAGGACAACGGATTTCTGAAACAGAACATGTAATATTTGTTCCATTTTGAACGAGATTGAAGAGGCCATACCATGGATACACTTCCGTTCCCCATTCTCAACGGCAGTCCAAGTATCATCCGCTGAACAGTTGTAACCCGCTTGAAACTCTGTGAGCTCCTGCTCAAAGACGCCTCCATCGAGGCACTCAAACTGGGTGACGTGGCCCACTGCAGGTGGCGTGCCAGTTGGTAAGAATGTCTCTGTTGGCTCCATATTGGCAACAACTTTTAACGGTTCAGTCAGGATTCTCGGGCAGTAGTAGACTGAAACAAACTGCCTCTTATCACATGTGCACATACGAAGAAGACATTTTACTAGACTCACGTTTGCAATTTGGCAAGGCAGCCGAGTCCACGGCCCCCTCAGTCGCCGGCTCGACACACGCGTACGACTCTTCATCAGTGACGGTGCCGTTCAGTGTGAACCTGTGCCACTGCGGGCACTCGTACCTCACCTCACCCTCAAGACCGAGGGTGAAGTCTGCGGTGGTGTTGAACGTGACAGGCGCTGGGGGGACGTCAGGGCAGGTGATGCTGTAGACGCAGACGGGGCCGTCGGGATGGGGCACGATGAGGTTGGCCGAGGTAAGATCCGGATCGCTGACCGTGACCTCGATAAGGTTGCTGCCGATGGCAGGGATTGGAGTTGCGGACACGCCAACCTTGAATGGAAGGCTTCTTTTAACAAAGTGTCTTCGAGATTAGGGCGATGCCTTACTGGTTTAGTTGCGACCCTGGTAACGCTATTGGACAGCCCGACATAAAATGTTATATCCCCAGGACGTGGCTTTAAATCTATGATAATTTCCGTTTCCACGCCACCAGAATTGTCAATGCCTCCATTGGAGTAGCTACGGACGTTGGTCACCATAGCTGAGCACGAGCCGGCTCCATTTTGCAAGCAAGGGCCAAGCTGCTGTATTCCAGGGTTGAGCAGGGTGGCAAGGCCACCTAGAGATGACAAATTCAAGACTATTCCCAATGGAGTTAAATTAAATACCTTCTGGAACTCCAGGTGCCTGGTCGCAGGACAGTTCTGTGGCACATTCTACGCTATGATCTTCATTGCACTTGACTACTTTAGTGTAGTCTCCATCTTCAAAGAATCTGTTCTCCAAGCAGGCAATTTCAATGTCAGCCTAAAAGTACGTATATTTATCGACCACTGATTGAAGACTGAAACTTTCTCTAAACGCAACCTCGCTGTTATTGAATCTCAATCCATTCCAGTTAACAATATACATGTCACCTGGGACATCGCAACTATGCAAGTCTGTATAAAAAATATTTAAAACATACATGATTAATGCAATCAAACGTATACCAATGTCGCCTGTACAAGTATCGTTCGTCTCAGTAACATTTAATTCTCCTCTATGGCACTCAATCGTTCTTAGAACTTTGCTCTCGATTCCCTTGGTCTTCATGTCATCCACAAAACATTGCACGCTAAAAGTGGCCAGTCAGGCATTGAGCGATTAAGGCAGTCTTGTGCCCTACCTTAATTGCTCACTTCCAGTGAGTTTCCTCTCATATTTATGCCAATCTTGCACCGAATCCACTTCCAAATCAGGAGTAAAATCCTTCTTCCTGATTGCGAGGTGGATCCTCTGCGCGGCCACTTTTCGACCCCCAGCGTAGAGGAAGAAGGGCAACTTGTCAGTGTTGGTGTCAGCAGGATCATAGCTGCCGAAAATGTTGACATCGGCACATAGACCGCTGCTATCTTGAGGTTCTTTAATCCTAAAATGAAAATGTTTAATGGAGTAAGAAGACTAATGTGACTTAGTTATACCATCCTGGGGATGAATCTGCACATGAAGGACGTTCTTGTCTAAATTCCTTGCTTTTCAAGTTTATAAACGGATCAGGCATTGGCTCAGCCCCGGGAGTGCTTTCAAAGTCTTCTAAAGCCGTCCATTTGCATTCTGTGTTCATCTTGAAGGAAGAGTAATGTCCTCCTCGGAAATTGCCAAAACTATCCAGGATTTCAACCTTCAGCTCGTAGTCTACATTTCCTGTTAAACTAAAGAACGACAGTTTAATGTATTGAAAACACTGTAGAATAAAACCAATATGCACTTACTCTGCTGTGTCATTGCAGCCCAGCCAGAAAGGCTTCCTTTCCTCGCCATTCCAACCCATAGCACTCCCAAACCCAACTTTATATTCATCAAGAGTCTTATCCTTAAAAGTGTCCCGTGCATTTGTATTATCCCTGTAGAGAAGAGTTGTCCAACCCTCTTGGCAGTAGGCATACTTTAAGCCACCGTAGCCGTCGGAATTTGACTTGAGCAGGTACTGACCTTCAAGACGGTGGCTACGCTTGTACAGCTCGCCACAGTCATCAGCAGGGTAGTTCTCAACTATAGAATAACTTTTAATACCAAACAAGTCTAACAGAGCTATTCTTACCAGGCCAGTACTGTGAAACTAGGGCTATCTCACCCACTACAGCATCCACAGCCAGGTTAATTTCAACCCTGGTCACATCCATCACGGTGTCACACCTAAAGTAGACGCCTCGGCCGTTTGCAACGGTGTGATTATTGCCAGCGCAATTATTATCCTCAAGCGTCACAGAAGTTACATCAAATGCCATGTTTGTCTCATTATAGAATATAATGACTCCGACGATATCCTTCGCATCAACAGACAGACTCAGGGGCGGATCAGATGAACTCAGCGCGTGTCCTTCTGTGTTACTTATCTGCCCGTCAATGAGCGTGAGATTCTTCTCATCATTGGCAGTCCAGGAGCCGTCATTTGTTACCATGTCTTTAATTAGTTAATATGGTGAATACAATAATAATTCCTTGATCTATTTAACTTCTTACATGTGAATGGCTGGCCAAGGATGCCCAACTCTCCTACTTTACATTCGGCGGCACAGTTGATCATGGCGAATTCCATCCGTTTGGCAAACACCGGAGTGGAGTCCAAATAGAAGAACACAGTATTGTCAGATACATTGGAGTGGTAGTACATCCTGTTGTTTATGGTAAGGCTAAGAAAAATATGATCTTTGTAAAATTGAAAAGCTAAAGGAATATATAATATTACCTTATATTGTCATTGCGATTTGGGGGACTGTTACTCAAGAGATGAACTTCCGTTATTCTAAAGCGTTCTCCAAGATCCACTACAAAGGTGTTGCCAGTATTTGCTTGGAAGGTTTTTTCTATATCTGCGTCGATAAATGATTCCATAGTATCCACAAATCTACCATTCGTATCCTCAATGCTCCAACGTCCATCATTAAAGTGCACTTCTAAAATTGTATTATTTTTATTAACCAATTTATCCCATGACTGCTATTTTACCGTCGGTTATGGTCCTTTTAAGGCTCTCATTCACATCTATAGTGACATCAACAGCTTCACATGAAGCCACTACAAGAAAATGTGTTACGACTACCACTGTCCTACTTATAGTCAGCATGTACCTGGGACGCAAACTGGCCACAATGTGTCACTAATGTCATCATCTTCAACCTTGTACGTTCCATTAATAGAATCATCTTTACATGTCAACCTAAATTCTCTCTCGTGCACAGCCGGGGACTTGAAAAAGAACCCGTCTGGGCAAGTGTAAGTCACATGGTCATCAAATGCTTTGTACTCATTGTCCTGGGGGTCCAATGTGAGACGGGTGTATGACGGGGCAATTGGCGGAGGGTCGCAGGCGTAGCCTACGTTAGATTTGAGAACTTAATAGGGTAAAAAACGCTTATAAAGCAACACGTACGGATGCATTCTTCCATAGCCGTCCATGTCGAATCCGCCTGACAAGTAACGGTCAACGTAGCGTTAACCTCCTCAGATTCAAATTTGTAACCCGGCAAACAGTTGTAGCTAAAATTATACGGAATGAGATATCGCGAAATGGAGGTTTGGAGGTCGGAATCTCATTTTTGAAATTACTTCCTCCTTTTCTTAAATTTGTGAGAGCGTGTCAATCAGTGTAATAATAATAAGGTCCACTAATTTAAATAAACTATCATCATGCCGTGTAAAAGTATTATTAGTTATATTAAGTTAGTTTAAATATTATTTAAGACACTCCTTAGTCAGTCGCTTTTAATTTAGTTCAACTGACTCGTGTTACAAGAAAGTGCTGTATTATTAGGGCGAGCCCCCAAAGTGGGGACTGCCAACGAATCCCCCATTGCAAGGGTCTTTTATAGCCAGCTTTGTTTATGGCGATCGTCGTTAAGAAGTGCGTAATCATGGTTGAGTCGGGCAATCAGTGCAGTGCGATGTTGTCTTGACGACTTAAGATGGCAAGTTAGGTAGAATCAGGATACGTTAGTTACATTTCTTCAAGGAATTGTAAATAGAACGATACGAGCACAGATATTTTTATGATATCTTCAAAATCTGGCTATATGGACAAAGAAATTTGTATCTATGTCAAGTGTAAAAGTAATCTCAATGAATTCTTCAAAATATGGATATTTGGACAAAGAAATTGATACCCCGTTAAGTGCAAAAGTAATATACAATGTCTTTCATGCAGAAGAGCTCCGCTTTTGCCTGAGCTTTCTCCGGCGGTTATGCGAAACATAAATCTATATTACAAAACTATATTTAAAATATGTATTGTTGTGTTTATTATTATTCTATTTTCTGTTCACAACCGTTATACTGTATATTGTATATTTGTAGTATTCCGAAATCAGCATATTTTTGTTTCATACCACATTCTACGTGTACAAATAATTTCTCCAGTAGCTAAATTATTTGGAACAAAGGCAAGTGACAGCGAACGAATGCATTTTCTCGTAATAAAACTCTGCTATTGTCGTCATGGCATAAATCGTTTATTTCGAACTTTCTCCATTAGACATTTTTAAACAATCGCACCTCAATGTTCATTAAATGCATGATGACTTTCTTATGTTTGTTTTCATTAAACATTAAAAAAATACTTACTCAGGCAACTTTCCTCCAAACAAAGCCATTTCTCAGGCGGTGGAAGGCCAGCTGAAAAACAAACCATATTTATTAAATCTACAGCGCAGTATGTTCCAAGTTCTAAACATTAATTTGGCTTAATTGCATTATCTAGCAAATAATCTTAATTATGCTAATAGTATATATATGTCAATTAATGTAATTTGCCGTTAAAGGTAGAAATCTGCTCTAAAGTACAATTTCTTTAAGGAAAACTGGTTATGCTTGTTAGTTTTATCAAACATAAAATCTGGCATAAATCCTGATTACCATCTTGCATAGAATAATACTTTACTGCTTGTTAATTACACTCTAACTGACTAATTAGCCAATTATCAGAGTAATTAATGCACTTACGCGGCCCACACTCTGGCCACACCTCCGGCATGAGGAACTTGCCCGCGCTGATGCACTCCAGTGAGAGCTGAGGCGTGACGTAATTATTATGGACAAACACTTGATCAGGCGGACACGTGAAGACCAACTCGGTATTAACAGGCACACTGCTCTCATAATCTAAATTTAAACATCCATATTAAAGTATAACACTGTTTATTGAGTTAATATTTACCTTCCGGTACGAATCCAAAGAATATAAAGTGCGCATCTCCAGTAACATTGGCCGATAGGAACATGCTCTCGTCGTAATAATTGCCCTCCTGTATCACTTCCAACTCTGAGGCGACCTCCAAGCCGTTCACGGACACGCCGAAGCTGTTCATGCCGAAGCTGATCATTGCAGAGAAGTGCTCGGATTCATCGAGGTCCATCTCACTGATGAACGGATCCTCGTATCGTAACTGAAATTAACGCATCAAATACGACCTGATAGGATACTAGACATCATATTATACCCGCATAAGTTCATTAGTGACAATGACACTCCTGTTCAACACGCTGATTTCGACTTCGAGTAGAGAATGCCCAGCACTTGCCCCGTAGATGGTGATCATGGGCTGTTCTGTGACCTCGTCCATGAACTGAGCCTCTAGGTAGAGAATGTGCTCTCCGGTATAAAACTTGTTTGTCGGCGCGTATCCAAACGGGGGGTTGAGATCGTAACCGACAGTATCTGAAGAATATACTAATGTTAACATATGATTTTGATAAATGCATGAGTACTGCATACCATTATTCAAGTTGAGCATTAAATTTGTAGCATTTAACGTTTCATTGGTGAGAATGAGACCGGTGTCAGGTGGAGGAACTGGGAGAATGCCACATCGAGTGACTGAAACAATCAACATTTAATTATGTAATTAGGTAATTGAGTTTTACATACTCAGGCAAGGTGGGAATGACGCTGGCGACCATTGTTTGTTCCACTGACATATGGACGTGATGACCCTGTCATCGCCTTTGAATGTGGCGTAGGGGCCGCAGTTATAGCTGGCGTTGCTATGATAGTAGTCCAGACTCCGGTTCCAGGACCGGACACCATCCTCAGGCGGCTCAGGAGGCTCACCGCAATACACAGCTATAAATAGGCGCTTATGATAGACTTAATTAAGTAGTTAACTAGTTAATTACTCTCGACGCAAGGTGGGTACTCGTCCTCATCAGGGCCGTCGATCATCCCCGTGCCCCGACACATCCGGTCGTAAGTCTCCTGATCCCGGTCGTGCTCGAACCAGGTTCCCTCATCGCACACGTAGGACACGGGCGTCTCAAAGGCAAACTCCTCGTCGCCGTCCCAGTGGTGGTCGAGGTTCGTGCCGTTGGTGGCGTTGGGCGGGTTGATGCAGGCAGTCCACACGCACGGGTCGACCTAAGTGAAGATCGCATTAATGGTCAAACGACACATTAAAATACGCAGTACATACCGTTTCCTGGGACCAAGTCCGATTCCACTGGCAGAAGACGATCTTGATCGGGTATTGATTGCCGTCCGCGCTCTCTAGCGTCCGCGCTTTGTCGCAGCTGTACTGGATGGAGGTGCTGTAGCGGTACTTGCTGTGGAACTCGGGGCTGTCGCCGTCATCCTCGGTGTCGTTGAAGTTGTACAAGCCGCCGTTTTCGGGGACAGTCGGCGGCTCGGTGGTGCAATTACGCTCTGAAAAGTCATGTTATACGCTTAGGAACAGCAGAATCAGTTCAAAACCTACGGAGCGGATCCACGCAAAAGACGTCAGTCATGTTGTTTGTCCACGTCCCGGCCTCTGTGCACATTGTCTCCACACTGGTTGCCTTGTAAGAGTGATCGAACTTGTAGCCGGCCTTGCAGACGTAGCTCACATTGTGGTAGAAGTCGACGATGGTGTCGTTAACATAATCGGCACGGTCGAGATTCTGCCACTCCTCGGGGTAGTGAGGGTTTGCGCAGCCAACAGCTAATATAAACATGTAACCGTGATCTAGTACCCTTAAACACTATATAGTACCTTTGCACTCTGTGTAGCCGTTCACCGGCGTCCACTCCCCATCCCAGCCGCACTTCATGTTCATCTCGAGCGCCGTGACCGTCTCGTTGTCCGTGGTGAACTCAAAGGCGAGCGGACACTTGTAGGTGATGTCAGTGCCATAGAGGGGCAACTCTGGCAGGTAGTCGAAGAACGACCACTCATGCAGGATTAGCCTAGAATATTTGATCATATAATGGCAATGTTTACATAATTAAGAATTAAAGATATTCAACTTACGGAAGGAATGTCTCATTACATGATCTGCAATCCAACCTGAGTAGACAAGGGTTCTGCTCGTCTTTGCTGTGCCGGACTTCTAGTTTGAGTTCTGGTAATGGATCCGGACCGGGAAGGTCCAATGTCATCTGGATAATGTTATCAGCCTCAGTGGATTCTAATGTGGGAGCGACCGGACTACCAGAAGCATCCTAAATGATGAGGGAATCATTGAAGATCAAATTAAGTCATATGGTAGACATACCCAAGATTCAATGACAATATCATCTTTCGTCAACGGCCACGAGAATGTCAGCATGACAATGAGCTTCGGATTCTCCGCATCCGCCGTTACATTCGTCGTAATCTTATACTTGTGCATCAGAATATCCCCAGACTCCTCCGTGGTCCCGTTAAAAGTCGCGTTGACGGCGTCACCCCCGCACCCTGACCCGCCCAGATTGACGGGGCACTCCAACCCGAAGGCTGTGCCAGCATTGTGCACTGTGGCATTGACCCAGAAGAAGGTGAGAGGCTCAGGTGTGGGGCAAGTGTTTGCTGTAACATGATTATACGTAAATAGACTATAAATGTTAAATAAAACGTCTTACTCTCCCGACAGAAGTGATACACATCTGGCTGCAGCCATTCGTTCTCCTCCAAGCAAGTGACCTCCTGGCTCTCAATCGTGACATTCCCGTCGAATCGCTTCATATCGGCACACTTGTACTCCAGGACGGTTCCAAACTCCACAAGATCGCCATCCCAGTCCATCACGGTGCCAAGATCGTTCATTTCACTTCCATTAAGAGGCGGATGCTCGCATTTCACCCCTGATTAAGTCATTAAGTCACCGTTAAGTACATAACTAATTTAAACCCTACATTTGCAAGGTTCGATGGTAGGAGTGACTGGGCTCGTGTCCGTGGGTGCATCACAAACATACGTCACTGTCTCACTCAGCTCCTCAGCAATGCCCTGAGCATCGTCAGCCTCAGTGGTGATGAACTTTGATGCAGGGCCGCAGCTGTAGGTCACCTCAGCTCCGTAACGTAACACCGCACTCTACATTAAAGCAATCATTAGTGCCACTTCCCAATCTGGCAACATTTATTCCATAATACCTCCACTTCCAATGTTTCATTCACAGTGTTGTTCAAATGGTCTTTAATTCTCTCATCTGTATGGCATCGCACATCGAGTATGCACAGTGGTCTCGCAGGGCTGACACCCTCAGCAGGTGTACTCACAATAAACGTTGTCTGATCATTTGGCCCATTGATTCGGACTCGGAACGGTTGGTGGTCAATGTCTTCAGCGGTGAATCCGTTGGTGAAGGCCTGAAGGAAAGGAATTAATATCACATGCCTACAAG
>LR140488.1:0-16653 GCA_900659605.1 Tisbe holothuriae | reverse complement strand
AGAAAACTTCTTCTTTCCTTCCTCCCTTTTTTGCACACACTGCCCAGCTGGCTGGAGAAGGGAGGAAAACTGCAAGATAACTGCAGGAAAACTGCAAGAAAACTACCAGAAAACTACCAGAAAACTTCTTGAGAGAGAAAATTTTCTGGTAGTTTTTTGGTAGTTTTCCTGCAGTTTTCCTCCTAATCGTCCTGGTGTAGGAGCCCCCTAAGAGAGGAAGTTTTCTGGTAGTTTTCCTGCAGTTTTCCTGCAGTTTTCCTCCCAATCATCCTGGTGTAGAGGCCCCCTGAGTCAGGTCTAAACCTGGCTATTCAGACTGATATACAGCACTGCAATCAGGTTACTGGTAATAACAGTAAGAGGTAGTTGACAGGGCCAGGGTGCAATATTTATTGGTTTTCTTTACTATTGTTGGCCCGTCATTTTAATTTAGAAATCAATGTAGTAAAGACAATTTTGCTTATATAGTGTTTGGTACCATTTTAAAATTCTACTTTACTGTTTGGTGCATTTAAAAAAAATCGCCGCATTTTGAGAGAAAATTTGGCGCTTTTTCACCAAAATCATCTGGCAGCCCAGGCCTGTCAGGCAAGCTCCCTAGGCACTGGTATACACAAACAGACAAAGTTGTCTCTGCTTTGTGAAGTAAAATGGACCCAACCCGGATCCGGACCCACGGATCTACGCTGGACCCGGAACCGACCCGGCCAAAAAATACTGGACGTCTCTATCAACCGCAACCGCCACTCATCATACATAAAGCACAATTGTACTTTGGAAGAAAGTTGTTTTCGTGATCAAGTATAATTTCATATTTGTCACTATTATTTTGTGACAAATGACATTTTCTGACATATATATATTAATTTATTAAGCTACTTTAAGTTTTAACGAATCTATATGTGACTTTTGAAATACGATAATCTCTTTTTTAATTGTCATTTAGCTCAATTATAATAATTGTGCTGAAATCATTATGATAGTTATACTTTGGGACATTTATTTATGAAAAAGTTTATGATTTACCCACGGCCTATATAAACACAGGTCGGATCTTACGGAATGTATTTTCCCGCCTTCGCATATTTCGCATAACTTCCCACTGCTGCTGCAGGCGCTGAGTCCCTCTCTTCGCTTAAATTCAAATCATGCGCCGTAAGATCCGACCTGTGTTTATATAGGCCGTGCCTCCGCTTCATACAGGTCTTTCAAGTTGCTTCGCTGCTGGGTCATGGTCGGAGCGACGTTGATGGAGACAGCTGGTGGTTTCTCCCTTTCGCCCTTCTCCGACTCTGAGTTGCTCTCCCCACCATCCCCCTCCCCGACTGGATCGAAGAGCTGGCGACGATGCGGCTCCGCAATCTCTGCAGCTAAGGCAACGTTGTTCCTCTGTCCCTCTCTCGTGGGCTCTTCGGTCTATTTGGCACGTTTACGAGCCAACGGACCAAACGCACTCACGGGAGCTTGGACGACGGACGTGGGCGGCGATGCGTTTTTCGAAGGAATTTCAGCTGCAGGCAAAGAAGGATCTGGAATCTCCGATGAGGCGTTTACCGCCACTGGAGCCACCAGGCCCTTACGTCTCTTGGAGGCGTCTTTCTTCCCTTTAGACTTCTTTTTTCCTTTCTTCACCTTAGGTGGAGCAGCGGCAGGAGTGGGTTCGGGGACTTCTGCTTCGGTGTTTACCAACGTTGGCTCGCCCGATACCTTGCAACC
Organism: Tisbe holothuriae; assembly: GCA_900659605.1. Taxonomy (NCBI): domain Eukaryota; kingdom Metazoa; phylum Arthropoda; class Copepoda; order Harpacticoida; family Tisbidae; genus Tisbe; species Tisbe holothuriae. Next base: position 14,937 of record LR140488.1, on the reverse strand, counting down.
TCGCTTAGAGGATTGCTTCCCACCACCAATTTCACCCTCGGCATGCGAGGAGCTAGACTTGCGCTTACGCTTAGCGGATTTCCGAGGTTTCTGCTCGGAGGAAGCAGAGTCTGCAGTCTCGTCTGTACCCACGGCAACGGTAATCACGTCTGGCCCGGACTCGGACTCAATCTGCGATGCCTCGGCCGCAGCCTCAGCCAATGTCCTACGATGCTTAGCAGCGCGTCTGGCATTCTTCCGCTGAGATTTGGTCAAAACCGGGGTAGTCAACGCTACCACAGTAGCTTCACTCCGATCCACCTTGCTCTCCACATGCACTTCGCTCAAGCCTTGCCTGTCCTTTGACGGTCCAGCAACCGGAGAATCCGCACCTTCCTTAGGGGCGAGGTCGACGTTCCCTTTAGTAGGTTTCGGAGCCAGCGGCGCCACACGCGTCTCCAGACGCCTCAACACATCCTTTCACAGAGCCACGTCCTCGGAGGCTTTAAAATCTCCGGCAGACTTCCTGAAGATCTCGATCGCCGTCCCAACGTGCTTAAGGCTGAGACTCTCGATGAGCTGCGAAATTACAGACTCCCGAACCTTGCGATAGAATTCTTCACTCGCCGCCGGAGACATCGGATCGCACTCTCTGTTACAAATATGATCGCGCGTAGCGACTGCCAGAACCTCAGCGAAACTCTCCTTAGGGACGAGCTTCAACATATTCGCCAAGCGTTGAGTATACATTCCACGCTTGGTAGTCCACAGCTCCCCCCTAGATGCCGAAATGGTCGGCTTCGCGAGGAATGCTTTAGTTTTATATATTTCGATTCAGTACAATAATACAACACATGGTTATCTCACTATACTAAACTTGACCTAGGCGGTGGCCTTTTGGTTCGAAATCTCATCTCGACTTCCTTATTTCTCCTTTACATTATATAACAATTCGGTTGGGTTGCCATGTAGGTGCTTACATGCTAGAACTTGATGAATCTTGGTTTCTTCTGTATTCGGTGGAGTCTGTAAGAAGCTCCTGAATAGGGGCCGATTGGATAAAATTGGTCAGGTCGTTTGCCTTCCAGCTGTCTGGTCGTCCTTGGTGTATACGAAAGTGGTCTGCCCTCCAGCGGCTAAGTCTAGGGCAGTGAAAGGTCAGGTGTTCCGGGGTTTCAGGATCCTGGTCACAGAGTCTGCAGCCATCTGGCAGGGTCGGATCTTTCTTGTGTCGGTGTCGCATGAGATTGCAGAATCCGGTGATCCATTGAATGCACGTGCCCAGCAGCACCCGCCCAGCTTGGAGGAGTGTTCGAGAGTTAGGACCGTTCAGTTCCGGGAACCAGAACCTGGTTCTGCCGTACTTGACGCCCGCACTGCTTGCCCATTCGCGGTTCCATCTTTGCCTGGCCAGGAATCTATGCTTTCCCTTGAGGTAATTCTTGCCTGGCCGTACCGTTGTTTCAATCCCTGTCCTGGAGGCCTCCTTGGCTAATTCGTCAGCCCTCTCGTTGAATCTTGTACCGACGTGAGCTTTAATCCAGAATAGTCGGAGGTCAGATACCATTGCCAGCCTGTCGATGTTTTCTCGGGTTGTGGCTACTTGATGCGAATCTGTAGCATTCTTTCGAATGGATTTTAACGCTGCCTGATTGTCGATGTGGATATGTATCCGGCCTCTGATGTTCATATCGATGAGCTTTAGGACTGCCTGGTTTATGGCCTCAACTTCTGCTTGAAATACGCTGGCGTGCTCTGGTAGCTTGAATTGGCCTGTAGTTATTTCAGTGTTGGTTTGAGTGATGGTGAATGCTGCTCCAGTGATGTTGCCAGTTTTACTGCCGTCTGTGTAGACGTGGGTTCTTGCAGTTTCTGTATTCTTGGATTGTCTTATGAAGACCTTGGCCTTGCACCTGCCGGTAATGGTGTCGATCTGGTCACTGGTGAAGCCTCCCGTGGATTCGATATGGGCTGCCCGGAGTTTGCTGAGATGGCCATTAGGTGGGCAATTTGTTATCTGGTATTCCTCGCTTGTCAGGACATTGCTCAGTCTGTCAAAGGCTGAAAGGGCTAGTTCCGAGGCCTTGAGGTGCAATGGCATGGCGTTTAGAATGATCTGGAGTCCCTCCGTGGGGGTGCCTTTGTGCGTATGTGCGATCAACGTCAGTGCGAGTCTGCTGGTTTTGGTGAGTATCTTTTTCTGCGTGACTGTCAGAGAGTGTGCCCATGTGTGACAACAGTACAGCATTATTGGAACAATACATCCGGTCCATATCCAGTGCATGAGTTCGGGTTTAGCTCCGTAATTTCGGCCTACTAGTCGTTTTGCAGCGAATGCTTTCCCTTTAGCTTTTGTAGCCATTTTCTTGATGTGCGGCGTCCAGTTGAGATTATGGGTAAGTTCGACTCCTAGATATTTTACCTGGTTTGAGTATGGGATACGTTCATTGTCTATGAGAATTCTGGGAGGTTTAGCACACTTGGACTTTTTGAATTGGATGACCTCCGTTTTGCTTGAGTTGAATTCCAGACCATTTTCTCGACCCCATGCTAATGCCTTTTCAACTGCTGCTTGAGCTTTGTTGCGGGCGATGACCGGCCGCTTCCCTGCAATGAGTATGCATCCATCATCAGCGAATCCCGTAACATGAGCTTCTTCTGCCATGGTTGCCAGCGCTTGTTCGAATACTATATTCCAGATTATTGGACTGAGTACGCCACCCTGAGGGGTGCCGCACTTTAGGGCTCGTGTGATGTACTCCCCTGCTAACTCGATCGTGGTTTCCCTGTTCTCTAGATATTGTTTGTACCATTTAATGAATCGCTCTGGGAGGCCCCTGCGTGTAAGGGCCTGGATGGTTGCTGCGTGGTCGAGTCTGTCAAATGCGCCCTTGATGTCCAGAAAGACACCAATTACCTGCTCGCCATTTGCGAATGCTTGCTCTATTTTGTGTACTACTCTGCTAACTGCCGTTTCCGTCGACCTGCCTTTCCTGAACGCAAACTGCGTGTTGATCATGGGTTTCTCTTTGAAATGTGTCAGTTCCAGGTTCCATAACTCGCAACGTTCTAGACCCTTCTGGATAAAGCTCGAGAGTGTGATAGGTCTGAATGAATCAACACTAGTGTAGAGATCTTTGCCCGGCTTGGGGATAAAGATTGTTGTGGAGTCCCGCCATATCTTAGGTGTATACGCCAGTTCGGTGGTCGCCTTGTATAGCATTACGATGTAATCTAGATATCTTTCAGGTAGGTTTTGGAGTAGTATTGGTGGTAGTTGGTCCGGTCCTGGGCTCTTAAATGATCCAAACTGTTTGAAGGATTTGTGCACTGTTGCGTTGTTGAGGTGTGGGCTGAGTTTTGACAAGTCGTCCAGGCTGATTGCCGTGTCGGGGACACGGTTGGGTTCCGGGTTACTGGAGCCGGGGCAGTGACGGGCAAAGAGCGCCTCAATTGTTTCTTTGGCATTACCAGCTATGATCCCCAGCCGTGGCTGCGGGTTGTTGCGTTTGATTACTTTCATGAGATCCGGGACCTTTTTAAGCTCATCCAGTTCCTTTTCTTGCTGATTTTGTTTGACCTTTTTGATTGCTTTTGCTACCATGTTACTGTACCTACGGAGCTCCTCTTTGTCTTCAGGCCGACCAGTTCGTAGTGCTTTACGCCGGAGTTTACGTTTGTGGGCAATTTTTGGCAAAATCTCGGGATCTTTCCAGAACTGGAACCCTTTGCGTTGCTTAGCCGGCTCCCATGGGACGCAGGCCTCTAGTGCTTGAGTGAGTATCCGTGTTAGTTCTCTTGCTATTCGGTCAATGACCTCTGGTGTTATATGTTTTGGAATGTGGATGTCATGGCTCAAGAGATATTCTCTAATGGCTTTCCAGCTAATTTTGTGCCAGGCCCGGACCATGCGCCTTTCTGGCGTGTTTGTATATTCGAATTTCAGGAGGTTGTGGTCTGAGTCATTGAAGTCATGGACTTGCCAGTGCCTGATATGATCATCTGGTAGGTTACTTGTCAGAGTAAGATCGATATGTGTGCTTCCCATGGGACCTTTAAAGGTCGGTATCGATCCAGGTATGTTCTCGATATCTAGCCCATGCTGCGCTATTGTCTGTTCCAGTTCCAGCCCCCTCGGGTTCTGTTTATTGCCCCATAGTAAGGAATGTGCATTACTGTCGGTAGCTAAGATTAGTGGTAAATTTTGGTTACTCGCATACTCTGCTACTTTTGTAATATGGTTGAAGTTTGATATGTTTATGTCGCAGTATATAGAGGCCAGCAGTATACTCGATCCGTCTGCTAATCGGAGCACGGAGGCTGCCACGTCTTCATGCATTAGGGGATCTATAGGGGTGCATACGAGAGTGTTGTCCACCAGAATTGCGGCTCTACAGCCTCGTTCTGATTTGTGTGAAACGGTTTTGAACCCTTGAATACCTCTTACAGTTTTATGCTTTGTTAAATTTGGTTCAGTCAGAAAAACTAGCGCATTCGTGGCCCTTGCTAGAGTAGATTCCAGAGTGGAGAGTGCTTTGAATGATTTTCGAGTGTTTAATTGGAAGCAGTTTAGGTTTGTCATATTATAAGAGATTCAATGTATAACGTATCCAGTAAGAAGGCGATGCGGAAGCTCCCCAGACGGACCTCGGACCTGAAAATGTTTATGCGAATAATGCGATGTACCGGAGTGAGTGATGCGTCTTTCAGAATTGATAGTGCCCTTAGGTTTCTCCTGCGATGTCCTGTTAAGGGTTAGTAGTGTTAATGCCGTTATGCTTTGTATTTGGAACATTGTCATCTTTCGGCCTGAATATATAATAATAATGATTTACAGCAATTAAAAACTTTTGTCTCTTTCGCACTTCAGTTCCCGGCCCCTCCCTGAGGGCTGTTCATGTTAGGTTCAGAGATGCGCACGCGGGCGGATGTTGCTGCGATGTAGAGGTCCATGCCTCTTGCCTTGTAGATCTTCAGTTCAGCCAGCATGATATCGTCTGGTTCGAATCTCAAGCGCTCGATAAGGCGGCCTTCCACCTGGTGGCGGTGGATCTCGATGCCCGTGGCATTTCCCGGCAGCTTGTTCATGGCCTGGACTGTTTTAAACAGATCTCTCGCGTTCATTGACGGCGGACACCCGCTTCTAATGGCCAGATAGCACCTGGTCTTCTGCTCGTACTTGTAGATGGTGTAGCGCACCGAGTCGATCTCGCCCTCCTGTAAGCCTTCCTCGATGTATGTCGCGTGGCCGCTGTTGCGGCAGCCGATCTTTATGCTCCCGTCCGCTTGGAGGAACGTGCCCTCGATCCCGAACCCCTTGTCCATGCCGAGCATGGCCAGCCAAAAGCTGACCGCGTTTAGGTCGGTCTGGTTGCACTTGACGCCGTCGCGACGGCGGATTCCATAGTAGAAGACTACCTTGCGTTCCGTCGGTCTCTGCTGCTGGTTGGTTTGCATTGGTGAGTGGTTTTGGTACCTCGCGGCCTGTGGTGGGCCGGTTGATTTAAGCAATTGTTTGCGGAGGCCCAGCGGGTCCCCTCTCGCCTTCTTTGGGAAGTCTACGGTGCCAGAGTCATCGTGGTCATAAGCGCGCTTGTTGGGGGTGAAGTGGCCGGCGATTGTCGGGGTCTGCCGAGGTGGCGGTGGAACGTCTGGGATCGTGATGTCCAAGTCGCTTTGCAATGCCCTGTCATTTGCAAGGCCGCTGCCAAGGTCAAGGTTGCCGTGCCTGGGTGTGGACGTGGTGATCTGGAGTGCCGGCTGGCCGCTGCTGGACTCGCCCCTGAAGAGGCTGCTGTCAAGGATAGGGTCCGTGTGCCTAACTGATGTCTCTCTCGCCTTGCGCTCCCGTAGCAGCCCCATCCTCCTCTGTAGTTTCGCCATTTCTCGGTCCGCGTCGCATTCCTCCAGCATAGTGGTGTTCTGCAGCGAGCTGCCCTCGTCATCGTCATATTCGTCATTGTTCGCGCCTTGCCCGGCTTGCTCCATGGGGGTCTCTTCGCGCACGCTGCCAAGCTGCAGCCTGCTGAAGCCGGCCGTGCCAGCGCTGCTGGTGCTTCTTGCACTACCTGGTTGGGGGACCAGTGGTGCGGATGGGTTTGTCGGTGCCGGTGTCTGCGGGGCCGGAGTGGCCGCATAAGGGTTGCCATACGGCGATGGGATCAGATTCTGATGAGTGTTGTAGAGGACGTTGGCTCGGACGTCGGCCTCCTCGCCTTGCTCGTTCAGCTCGCGCTGCGTTGGTTGGGTGTAGTACCGGCTAACCCCCTGCATTGTGTTGGTGTTCGCGTTCCTCCTGCTGTTCCCGCCTCTGCCAGTCCTGGCTGCCCTCTCCAACTGCCTCCGCTCGTTTGCCAGCTTGTGGTCTTGCTCTCGCTGCCTCTCCTCCAGCTCCTTGTGCTTGCTTTCCAGGGACGACATGCCCACGCGAATCGGGCGCTGCTTGTTTTTCTCAGGTTCGGGTTCGATCTCGTCCTCCGGGGGGGAGTCGTTGCCATCTAGTTGAGAGATGGTCTGGTCAGTCCAGATCTGGGATCGGTCAAAGAGTGTCATGCCGCCCTTAATGATGGGCTTGCGCTTGGGCTTCTTGGTCCGGCGGACCAGCTGCCAGCCGTTCTCATCGCTATCGCTGCCCTCGCAGCTTGTCGGTCTCGATCTCTTGCTCGTCCTGCCATCGCTGGGAAGCCTTGCTCCGCGGTTCGCGCAGACGTCCGCCCAGGTTCTACGCGCGATGCTCGTGATGCCAGTGGGGCTGGTGTTGCTGAGAGTGCTGCTCGATGAGCTTGATGTGTTCCTGGTCCTCTCCCTGCCTGCGCCGTCCGCAGCGCTCGCCGCCGCCCTCGCAGAACTCCTGAAGCTCATGATGACGATGTGGCCGGTGCCGCACTCGTTGTAGTGTTTGGTGCTGCTGATGCAGATGATGACGATGGACTTGTGGGTTCAGTTGCGCTTCACACGGTCCGATTTGTTGTTTTGACCGCTGCTTGTTGTTTGCTGCTCTCTGCCTTGCTTGCTGTGCTGAGTGCTGAGTGCTGTGCGTTGGTTGGTTTGATGCTGAAGTGCGGAATCCGTCGGCTGGATTCAACGCAACCTCGACACCACTGTCCCGGGACACGACCCAGAAAGGGGGCGGGGCCACCAGATGTTGGCCTCTAGGGCGGTTCCTTTTGACGGCGGAGGTGAGCTGGTCACGATGGTGTGCACTAGGTCACTTGATTCAGTCCGTAACCGGGGGAAAAGTCGACTTGAAAACTTGTCTTTTCACTTTTCGTACTTTTGTTGTTGTCTGCTCGGCTGCCTGAGAAGAAGTCCCTTGAGAGATTGTTATAAATGAAGAAAATTAATGTAAAATGATAATAGTATTGAAATATAGTGTTAATTGCATAACTATACTTCAAACATGCCTAAGCATGCTCCCTTACACTCTTGCCACTCCTGCTCTGACACCAGACTGTCTCCATCCCCATCGGCTTCATTGCACAATGGGGCCGCATGCTATATTAGGGGTTATCCTCGGTATGAAAATATCAACATTTTAGGCTATTTTATGTACCAAACATAGTAATTAGTTCCCTGTAATGCCATAAAAAGACATAATTTAGCCAAAAAATGTTATTTAATGTCATTTATGGAGTGTTTCTGACATGCAAGTAGAACACTTTAGCAGCAAAATAGTACTATTTTTACAATATGATTACAGTGCATGCAAGTATAATGTTTACTAATACAAGTTAATTATTATTAACTTTTTGCAATGATAAGGCTTTAAGCTGGACTTTAAAATTATGATTTGATGCTTATCTTTAGTTTATGCACTATTTCTGGTCCACACATGTCAAAATTTGGTTAATTTTATGGCTTTTTTTACTTTCCTGCCTTTTTTCGCCCATTTGGCAGCAAAAGGCAGTATGGAGACCAATATTTTTGGCTTTTTCTCATCAAGACGAGTTGATTGATACCAAATTCACTTGCCGCCACTTACCGCAAAGTCATACAGGACCATTACAACACACCCAACCAGGCCCAAATAGGCGCATTTTACAGTACATAAGGCTCTCAGAATTTCGGCCAAAAGTACTGATTGGTTGATTTCTTCCTCAAATATGGGTAAATACGGCAGAAATTATGTCAACTAATACCAGAAAAGCTATATCTGCCTTATTTGACCAATATTTATAGTCATTTTCCAATATAACATCCTAAATATAGCATGCCACTAATAGCGGCCCCACTGTGCATTTATAGATGAAGGTCACTCTAATAAGACAAACTGCATATTGACCAAGTGGGCTGAATGGATTGAGCAGGATTGTGAGATTCCATATAATCCTGTTTGTGAAGCTGACCCTATTGTGTAACATTGTTTATATATTATATAAAATATAGCATAAAATACTGTCTTTATGATAAGAAGCAAAACTTGCCAATTTTTTTTGTTCTCATTCTATAAAAAGCTTTATATTAGCATTTACAAGAGTCCTTCACCTCTTATGTACGTTTATATCATCAGTACAGATCATAGACATGTGGTTAAAGTTTACATGGGCTGTAACAGTAATGAAGAGTTACAATTTTGGCTAGCGGATTCTTATCATTTGGACAGCCGAAATATACTGTCTTTATGAGCAGCTAGAAAGATAAATATGTCAGTCAGTCACAATGTTTGCATTGACCTAAGGCCTAGATTATCTCTTCAGATCAGCTGCTGCATAATATGTTTTGCCGATATATAATTTGTTACAATACGTAGAAGTGATTGCCACTATTCCATGATGAATATTATTATTTTGTCATGCAATTTTGCATTGGTAATAGCAACAGCTGCTGCATTTGATTATTGCCCACCGGAATACCTGTATGAACCAGAAGTGGGTTGTATCCACACTGGAAAAATTGATGAGTTTCCCACCGGATTGGACTGGTATGAGTCCTACTTTTATTGTAACTCCATTGGAGGAGCGCTGGTGAGATAATTGTAAAACACTCACTAACGGGTACTGAATGCATCCTTTTAGATTGAAATTTATGATGAAACAAGACAAAGCTACCTGATAGCTCAAGGTGTTCAATATGGAACTGGATTTTGGCTTGGTCTTACTGATGAAGGAAATGACGGAGTCTACATATGGGATCATAGCAAGCAAGAAGCCAACTTTACAGCATGGGGTGAGGGTGAACCATCCGAGCAGACTGGAGAAACATGCATTGCAGCAGCGCCGGAACACTTTTATTTCTGGTATGTATGGGGTTCAAATCCATGTAATCCAAATATACTAAGTACATTGGTTGGCAGGGCTGATGAAGACTGCTTCAAAAAGTACCAGCCTGCATGTGTGACCAATCCAAAGGTGAATCCCTGCCCTGGCCCTGAATGGACTCCAAAGACTCTTGACGGCGGTATCATTAGGTGTTACATGATGACTAGCCCTGTATCATGGTATCATGGGACAGCAAAATGTCAGGAGACTGACTCTAATGCATACATGGTAATATGATTATCACACCAAAAAATTGCACTGTAACCTTGTTAATGATATCTGTAAATATTTAGGCAAATTTTGAGACACTTCAGGAGAATGCAATTGTCCAGGGTTTCATGAATGATGAAAATTATGGCAATGGCTACAACTGGATTGGCCTTGATGATATCATTGAGGAGGGAACCTACATCTGGGAGACAATTGATGAGCCAATTTCATTCAATGCATTTGTTTATGATGATCACTCCAATAGCACTAATTGTGTTTTCTTGTACCATAATGGTTGGTATGAGCATGATTGTAATACCAATTACAATGCTGTCTGTGAAGTTAACCCCATTATATGAATATCAATAAAGCACAATGTCCTTTAGACTATTATCTGCTGTGTTTTATACTTTGTGTTTGCAATAACCTCTGTATATCATTCTCTGTTATATTATCTTCAATTAAAACAACAAAATGTTTCAAAATTGATGTGAACGGCAGTCAACAATCAAATGTTAAATGTAATAATGAACGTACACACGTACACACTTTGTTGCTTTTAAATCTTGGTTTCATTTCTACTTTTAACCACTGTCCAGAGAATTTCCTCTATATTGATGATGTCGGTTGTGTCAACACAGATGCTCCAGAAGATTTCCCAACTGGTATGGACTGGTATGAAGCATACTACCATTGTGCATCTATTGGAGGAGAGCTAGTAAGTCTGATAATCATAGGTCAGGTTTACTAGGACATTAAATTTTAGTGTATATTGCCTTACAAAAGATACAGGGCCGGGGGTACAATTCAATCTAACTGATTCACTATTTGGTATAATATAATAATTGCATCTTTTGCATCAAAGTTTTGGGAACATCAATAAATAAGGGAAAAGAGTATATTTTTATATTGGACTAATCTTAAACCTTATTTTGTAGATAGAAGTTTATGATGAAGGAACCCAAGCTTTCCTCCTTGAACTTGGCCTCTCCCGTGGTATTGGCTTCTGGATTGGCCTTACAGATCAGGAGACTGATGGTGTTTACATCTGGAAGAAGAGTCAATTGGAAGTAAATTTCACTTCTTGGGGAGAGAAGGAACCATCTGAGAATGAGGGGGAGACATGTATTGCCATGACAGCGGAGCACTTCTATTTTTGGTGATTATAAAAAATCAATCCAATTTACACAAGCCTTGTCTTAAACATTTTGTGTTTCCAAACTTTGAAGGGTTGATATTTTAGACATTCTTAAAGTTTGGCCCAGTAATAGTTACTTGTCAGACTTAAAATAGGGTCATAATGATTACCTCTCCAATATAACATATCCATCATATGGTAAATGACATGCCTTCAATTTACTTACTTGCAGGTCTGATGAAAATTGTGAGGCAAAACACCAGCCTGTTTGCACAACTAACATCAGACTGAACCCATGCCCAGGCCCAGACTGGTCAGAGAGAACACTTGATGATGGGCAGCTCAGATGTTACAGGATTGGGGCACCACAACCTTTCACTAATAACACTGTTGCAAACTGTGACTATGAATATCCAAACCAATACATAGTAAGAATACTTAAGAATACAGCATAGATTTGGAATGTATTACGAGGTATGATGCAATAATTGTGTTGTTATTTAGACCAAGTCTATTAGAGGATAGAAAATATATATTCATGGTTTGTGTTAAGGCCCATAATTTTGCCCTAATTGAACACTGAAATGGCCTATCAGTTATTACAACATATACTGAAGAAAACACAATTTTAAATATGGTCATAGTTCTTAATTGGAACTTAACAAGACTTAGTCTTCCCTTAAGGTTCTAGTTTAATCAAAGCTACACACTACCTAAAATGAACACTTATTAAATCATTATCTGGCTCTTATATTACTAAAATAAGCCTAACAACCCATATTTATGGACTTATTCTGTAACAACGGCAATGGTTCTGATGGTAAATATGCAAATAATGATGAAATGCAATCATTGTCTTTTCAGGCTGGCTTGGAAACCCCAGATGAGCAAAATGCAGTTGTCTCTTTTGTCCGTGATGCCGGGTATTTTGATGACTTCCTCTGGATTGCTCTAGATGATGTTCAAGACGAAGGTGTTTACATCTGGGAGACAACTGGGCTAGAGACAACCTATAACCGATTTAACCCCAGTTATGATAGAAGAAATGATACCAATTGTGTGGTGCTGCATAATGGTCTATGGAAGGAAGATCCTTGCAAATTCTTCCAGTATATGGTTTGTGAAGCAGACCCAATTTATGAGCCCTGAATGATTACATTAATATTGTAAAATTATAATCTTGAATAAAAAAGTGATGTGTTTCTTTTCATTAGGGATTGAATATATTTAGGTAAGTAAATTTCCTAATTTCATATTTTTCTAAGACTTACGTCATTGGTTCAAGTTTCTTTGCTTTTTTGTTGTTATATTGGGCTACTAGCCAGACTTATTGGGATATCTAATTTCATAAATATCCATCAATGCATCAGTTATTATCTTTATTAATCAATAATTTGTTATGTAACGGTCAAGGCAATCATTATGTTAAAGTCTTACGTGACGAAGGTAAATACAATGGAATTAATTATACATATGTTCCCAAGGATCCCAAACTCAATCTGAATATGTAGCTTATCTTCTAATTACTAAGAAAAATACAAATAATTTCAAAAGAAAACAAGCAACAGGAAAATGAATATATACATACTTTTGTTCTTTGCACAAGTTAGTCTCATTTCTGCATTTAACCACTGCCCAGATAATTTCAACTACATTAATGATATTGGCTGTGTGAATTTGGATGCCCCAGATGAATTCCCAGCTGGTATGGACTGGTATGAAGCTTACTACCATTGTGATTCTATTGGAGGAGAACTTGTAAGTAATACATTCAAAGTATCTTAGGATGAAGTGCTCCCTAAAACTATTTAAAGGTGTGTTTGTCGAAGTGTTTTTCATCTTGAACATATGCCAAACTACTCCAAAAAAGAGAGCAAACATGATAATATATGTTCTAAATTTGTGCTCCACTTGAATGTATATGCAAAAATTTTATAATGGATTTAAATTAGATTTCACACTTTGTGTGTAGTATTTTGAATATATTTTGCACAACAGAATACAAACTTCATTATTTGAAAATCATTCATTACAGATAGAAGTATATGATGAAAGAACTCAAGTCTTCCTCCTTGAGCTTGGCCTCTCCCAGGGCATTGATATTTGGATCGGACTCACGGATCAAGGAACTGATGGTGTTTACATCTGGGAGAAGAGTCAATTGGAAGCAAACTTTACTTCTTGGGGAGAAGAGGAGCCATCAGAGAATCAAGGGGAAACATGTATTGCCATTACAGCAGAGCACTTTTACTTTTGGTAATTTTTTATATAGGTGTATGTTCTACTTCCTCCTCGATAATTATCAGTTATCCATCTCCCGCAGGTCAGATGAAAATTGTGAGGCAAAACACCACCCTGTGTGCACCACCAATGTCAGACTGAACCCGTGCCCAGGCCCAGACTGGTATGAGCAAACACTTAATGACGGGCAAATCAGATGCTACCGAATTGGGATATCACAACCAGTCACAAACAACACTCTTGCATACTGTGATTTTCAATATCCTAACCAGCATATGGTAAGTGTAGGAATGTGTTTATGCTGCAGTATAAGGGGTACGGGTATATAGAACACTAAAGTGGGTGCATTAATTTTGTTGTATTTAAATTCTAAAGATGACATGAACTGATATGTTACACTTATTTCAAGTCTACATTTTTACCTTCTGGATACACAATCCTTCAACCAATTGTATTGAATTCTTGATCCAGCACAGTTTAACCCCTTTTAGGCTGCAATGGAGACTCCAGATGAGCACGATGCAGTTGTCTCATTTGTCCGTGATGCCGGATACTACAACACTTTCCTTTGGTTTGGTCTGAATGATGTTGAAGAGGAAGGTGTTTATATTTGGGAGACAACTGGGCTTGAGACAACCTATGAGAGGCAAGAACAGGAGCTTTAATTGATTTCATATATTGACTTGTAGATTTGACAAAACAGTTTTCTTCCCTCTGTGCATTGTACCCACTAAATGTTGAAAACTTAGCAAAAAGACTGTTATTTAGCAGCAAACTTTCCTCCATGCCATTAAAATTATAATGTAAAAAATTATATAAATGGATATGTAATACAATTGTATCTTATTTTACTTTGCTTGTAATTGTAATCATTCCAGGTTTGGTAATTATGAGACATCCAATCATACCAACTGTGTGACACTCATAAGAGGAACTTGGATTGAAGAACCTTGCAACTTTTTCTATTATTTGATTTGTGAAGCGGACCCAATTTATAATGTTGGAAAACTGCAGACTTATAGTTAATTATGTTAAATATTCAGTATATGTCATTTTTCATTAAAACAGTATATTTGTACTATAATTGTGACACATGTAAAGTAAGTATGTAGGTAATAAAAACAAGACTTGACTGTTATATATGATACAGTATGTAATTTTACTTTAACACCTTATATGTGTACATAAATTATAATTGTGACACATGTAAAGTAAGTATCTACATAATAAAAACAAGACATGACTGTTCTGTATGACTCTTGTACATTGTGCCTGTACTCATTAACCTTTTTTATTCTTAACATTGGCCTATGACAGATAATATCGATTATATGCTTGTCATCAAAATCTGCTCCACTTTCTTATCTGTCTGACTCAAACTGTCAAGCTGCAAAAATGAAAAATAAAAATTATGCATTCTGCTATTTTGTGCTCCTTTTGGTGATTCACAGTTCAAAAGCCTTTGACTTTTGCCCCATTGATTATGAATATATTGATCAAGTTGGTTGCATAAGGTTTGGTACAACTGAGGAACTCCCCGATGGCCTAGATTGGAATGAAGCTTCTGACTATTGCACAACTCTTGGTGGTGCTTTGGTAAGTAACTTGAATAAACAATTATACTCTAACAACGAGGTGTATCACAGATTGAAGTTTACACTGAAGCCAGGCAAAGTTATCTCATACAACAAGGACTCACCCTTGGAACCAACTTTTGGCTTGGTTTGACTGATGCGGAGACTGATGGTGTCTACATATGGGGTCAAAGTCAACTGGAGGCAAACTTTACGGCTTGGGGTATTGGAGAACCTTCAGAACAAAGTGGAGAGACATGCATAGCTGCAACAATGGATCACTCTTTCTTTTGGTAGGTGTCCTTTATTCTATATCACATAATAATATAACTACCCTACTTGATCAAAAGTACAATTCTTTTTGCTGTGAAAAACGTAGTGTTCAGGAGAGCCAAAAAACTTCCTGTAGCTCTTTGTATTAGTGCAATTGGACTGTAAGTTGAAATAAAATAAGGGAACACCATTGCCTTTGATATGCAATCATTGAAATATGGATTAATTAACTCTATATGGCCTTATTTTGAAATTCAAATTTACT
>LR140487.1:0-16636 GCA_900659605.1 Tisbe holothuriae | reverse complement strand
TCTATATAGAGAGCATTATTTCAACGATGGAGGAAAAACGATATCGTTGTCGTTTTATCGTTGGAATAATCATTTCCTTATTCCCCTAAGAAGGTCCCAAAATACAGCATATGTTTGAACTCCTTTCAGCTGAACTTTGTCACTTTCCCCCGGGATTAATATTAATAATAACAACAATAATAATCAACATCAAAGATATCTACCGAAAAAAGATAACATGTGCTGCAATCTGCCCAGTCATGGAAAAAGGTCATTTAAGGTGTATTAAGGACACATTTATGGTCTAAATTGCGTCCTAATGACATTCCTTTTGCTCAGTGAAATACCTTTTTTGCACACGTATCGAATCGGTTCCCCCTGGAAAACATACTCTCCTTTTATCCTGGTGATCAGAATCATATTGAGTGTCGCTGGTCCGGTGGCTAATCAATGTGACACGGTGAGGTGTAATTACAGATTGGGGGCATTGATACAGGGTGATGTTTAATATAATAGGCCACCCTGTACTCCCAAAAACACCATCAACATGTCGCCTATTTCCAATGTGTGAGTGAAAACAGCCGACAATAGCGAGGAGCAGAAATTCAAATGATTGATGAATCCCATTTTATTCAATTGAAAATATAGAAGCGGCTTTGAATAGACTTTGGAAGCCGTGACGAAAAGAAGAAGCTGTTGTTGTTACTTTGCAAAGCTATTAACGGAGCTCTCCTTCCTGGTGTGTATTTATCCTTACCTCAGTCTCGTTAAAGCATCCCTTGTTCTCGGTCTCCTCCGAATCGTCCCCTCCGAGTTGTACAAACTCTGGGAAGAGTCGATCTCCTGCGAATCCGTGCTCTGGGAAGACTCCGAACCGGGTGCGGCAGAACTCAAGGAACGTCGAAGAGTCTGGAAATGAAACGTTTTATTATTCTCCGTCTGACCGTGTGGTTTTATTGTATTCATGAAGAGTGAGTTAAGACAATACCAGAGGACCCGACGAAATCGTTTATGATACTATATCATACAAAATCCATTCAGAAAGTAAGTTCTGTTTGTCTCGTTGGGCCATTAAGGAAATTCAGCCATTTTCTCATGATCCATAAAAACGCTCAAGAGTGATGATAAGAACGCCCGCAGCCACTCTCCTCCACCGACCTGCTAAACCACCGCTATTATACATCAATGGTTGTGTACGTACGTATGTACATAAAAAGGTCTCTTTGGAATGTTTTAAACTGATGATGATCGCTGGCTTGTGCGCGAGTGCGGCTAAAACTTTTATTTTCGCTGCAGGGCGATCAAGAAAAATCTTGGCGCTTTGCTCGCTTTTTTGAGCGAGGAAAAAAGGGGGATGATGATGCGAACAAGAAATAAGATGGTTGTAAACGGAATATAGAGAGGTTAAACATTTAAAGAACATGTTATTATTACTCAGTAATCCTCCTTATACCCCTCTAGTTTGAAACACATATTTTGCAGTATAATATCCTTAAATGTAAATTCGTTTAAAACCTCTCTAGTCACATTTTTCCCGTGGTAAAAATAGAGAGCGGCTTTATAACGAAGAAGAAAAACACAACTTTGACAAGCATGCAAAAATGGGATTTTTATTCGAGGTGTTTTTCTCCTCGACCTTTTTTAAACGTGGTGATCTCAACGAAAGCGAATCAGGGACGATGAATTTAAGCATATTTTAAGGCTTTTTATGTAATTTCTTTTTAAAATGGCGACCCTATAGCATAGATCACACAAGACGAAGACGACACTATAAACCCTACTTTTATATCATGACTGCTTTTTTATCCCCAACCAGTTTGCTTCAGCTCCAACGTCAAAAGGGCGTTAGCCTAAAATGTAACTTTTTTTCAAATGTCGTAAAAACCACGTCTCTGGGTGTCTTAAAATTGTTGCACATATCGTGGAATGTCCGCCGACGATAAACGGTTCAAATAAGGAGATGGCGATTAAACGTTATTTGCCTACGGACGTTTTATAATATGAAGAAGAACGAAAACCCGCTCATTAGCCCATCAAGTTTTTCTCTCTCGTATGAAAAGAAGCATATTTTTCTAATAACATTACTTGCATCACATGTTTAATATCTTCCTTTCTCTGCTCTGGGTTGAGAAAAGAAGTTTAGGAAAAGCAAGCCCCAGAGAGATGTTATCGCACTTAAGTGTGTAGCCAAAAATAAAAGGTATACGGAGACGTCGACTTTCATGATTCGCGTGTCTTTAATATTGACTGTTCAAACTTATTACGCCAGTATTAAGCCAATAATAATTGAATAATTGAAACCCTATTTTCAGTTTTATAAAAGTCTTGTTTTGCTTTCAGTGACCTTTATTTCCAAGAGAGATTCCTTGCAAAGCTGAAAATTAGCCCCGCTGTTGCCCTGCCTGCCTGGTGTGCCATACCCTGAGTCTCTCTCTACCTCTCCGCACCAACCTATCATTATGGACTCGTTTTCTTCAGCAAGGAAAAATCTGATCTCAGCTTTCTTGATGCCGCTGCTGCCGAGTACATTACTTGTTTTGCGTTGGCAGTCTATTATATGATGATGCTCTTTCCTCCTCAGTCTTTCAAGCAACGATGTATTTTGCATAAAATTAGACAAGACTTTTATTCCTCTCCTTTTGAGGCACTTATGAGCATAGATTATGCATAATATTATCATACAAGAAGGATTTTTGAAACGACTGTTTAGAGGTAAATATTCGGACCTGGGAACAGTACTGGTAAATGGAGAGAAGACCTTTTATAGTGTTTCAGAACTTTGCCCTACTGTTGTTGACTGATGATATTTGTGCAGCTTTTTTGGTCACCAGCCGAGCTAATTATAATTTCGTCTTCTTTTTTCTCAAATATTTGACCGCTGCAAATAACTTAATTTGAGGGCAACAGGAAGGAATTTGTCAAAAGGGATGCCACTTTACAATCTTAAATTGTATTATCTGTCATCCCTGCTGATGAGTAAAACCCTCCAATCGCCTGGAAGCATATTTTATTTCCACTCTAGTTTTGGCATCATGCTCCGCAGCGAAGGAAAACATGATAGATAGACAAAGTAGCCATCAATTGGGGCTGTCAGCGCTGAAAATGTGCCGACAATAGCATTTGAGTGCATTTGATGGTGGCTGGCCAACGAATTATTATAATATGAGAGATGTAGTAATACATTTGACACGTTAATTGATGCTTTCGAGAAGGAATGGAGATGCTACTGTAACGGTCGTTAGGAAAGAAGACGGATTCACACGAATGTTCATGTTTTTCAATCTTGGAGTGGAAGCAGCTTTCGTTTCAGACAACTACTTTTGCTCCTAATCATGCGATTTGTGTTGTTGTCTAATTGGCGGTTATCCGCCAGTCAGGAACAAAAGCAGCGTCTAACACTGTTGAATATTAAACCACTTTTCCCATGAAATTCGAAATTAAACGTTATGCCACTCACCCAGCTTGTCCGTCATGTTCTCCTTCACCAGCGCCTCGTACGGAACCACAACATTGCCGCCAGCCACTCCGCACTCAGCCTCAGCCCTGCCGGCAGCCCAAGCATGGTCATCACCATAGATCTTATCCGCAGATCCGATGACGAAATCAGGTCCGTGGAAGTGGTCTGAGAAGGAGAGCGAATCCTCGGTGGCCTCGTTCTGAAGACAGGAGCCTGCTGAGCGCCATGAGTCTGGCAGGAGGAGCACGACTTCGGAGAGGTGGCCTCGGCCAGAGGTCAGGTTGTAGAGGTTCGAAGAGGTCGATGTGAGGAGGCTCTGAAAATGAGGAAAATAAACATTAAAATATAGGTCCGAACTGACTAAGAGTTCATTTTCATTCCATGGTCACTACCATCATATGTTCCGAATTAAAAGCTTTTTCCACTTTCTTTACAAATGTTTTCTTCTTCTTCTTCCATTTCGCTCTAAATTCTTCCTCTGGTGAAAGTAGATCATAGCATTCCTGGCATTGCACTCTCGCCGCTTCATCATCAAAAAGAACGAAAGAAACACACATTCCCAAGCGCGCATTTGGTCAAAAAAGAGAGGGGAACCTACACTAATTTAAGCATTAAAAGGACCACATTGAGGCTTTTAACGATAGCGGAATGATACGCTTTTGAGAGGGAAAGAAAGAGGCTCTTAATTAAATTCTACATCTTGTGACCTCGTGAGGCAATCGTTGTAACCTTGTCATGATCCATATCCCGCTTGCGAATCCACTGATGTATGTAATGAGGGAGTGTGTGTGCAGTGTAATAATAGGTCAGTGGGGTCACTGTAAGGACACATGCTTGGGCAGAGGGTGCTCATTATCTTATTTAGATGATTACGTGATTATTAAAGGGTGAATGGAGGAACTAACTCTTCGTGATATACCGACGTCATTGATCATTCATTGTATATAAACTCGTAATATAGGTGCTCTGTAGTCTGTACATGTTTGAAAGAGGTCAGAATTGCATTGCGGTTATAAAGATGTATTTCCCTCTCCAACTTTTACTTTTTTGGCCG
Source organism: Tisbe holothuriae (assembly GCA_900659605.1). Lineage (NCBI taxonomy): Eukaryota > Metazoa > Arthropoda > Copepoda > Harpacticoida > Tisbidae > Tisbe > Tisbe holothuriae. The sequence goes on along the minus strand of LR140487.1, from coordinate 12,146 downwards.
TAAGCTTACTTTTCCATGTAGCGGCTGGGTCGAATTATTTCCAGTCTTTCGCCCTTTTTGATTGCACAAAAGAGAACGAAGAGGGGCCAAAAAAGATTCCTCTTCTATAGACAGAGCACACGCTCGTCGTATGAAAATAAAATCCGTTTTCTTCTTCGCCCAAAGAAATAAAGAATGCTCAGGAAGCGACTTTCCAATTCGAACAAAAACTGCGAAATATATTGTGTGCGCTTTTTGTATGCATTCAATAGGGGAAAATCATATTCGAGCAAAAAGCGTTCATTGCCATATCCAAACAAGGGACTGCTGTAATTAATAATCATATAAAGTGCATTTGGCAAAGTCGCTTTTCTTTTGGCACGGTAGGAATGTGCATTATCCGTACTTATTATTAATGCTCAGGATATGACGACTTCCTCAGCCTCAGAAAACACTCATTGATAGAGTCAAGACGCATTTTATGCAATCTTTCTTCCCACAGGGGTCGAGAGGGGAAATTTCCATTATGATTGCAGCCACGCGTGCCGCCGCCACTCAAAGGTGAGGTCCCGATATCAAAAGGAATTTCTTGTATCTGCAATCGAGAAGGAGCTCACTTGATGATTTAATTACAATTCCTGGGGAAGAAGAAGCAGCAAAAACGCAAGAGAAAACATTCCGTGGCGAATTCCTACTTTGATATATATTTTATTACTTGAAACAACACGGCAACGATAGAAACAAAGGGTTGCCACATTCAATAGAAGTTGGTAATGTAATTGAAGTAAAACATGTGCAAATCCCGTTTGAAATAAGAACAAATGGCAACCCTACATAGACAACACCGCTGCCTGGCGGGTGTCTGACAGATTCCATTATTAAAACCGGTGGTTCGACGACGACGCTCAAAGAATTCTCTTCTGTGTTTTTCGAAAACCATTTTTACCCCCACTGCTCTGGGGAATGCGTGCCGGCGAGACCTCCCACTAGAGGTGGTAATATCTCAGAACGAAAACGATACGAGGATGAGTTATGTGTCGAATATGCATTAAAACGGCGGTCATTATTAAAACAATTTAGCACCCCCAACTCGACAGCAACGTTTTCCGTGTGCTGAAAATACTTCAATCCCGCCTCTGGTTTTATGACAGATCTGTGATTGAAATTCGACATTTTGACAGGGCAGCAAACCTTTCTGATGATCAAAAGCAGACGCGCAGAACAAAAAGAAACGTCTAATCCTTTTATTGTGCGATTATTTATTCCTTTATTTGCAGTCCACGTTTCAAAATTGGAATAATCCACCGGAAAATGATCCGTCTTGTTCCTTCTGAGTCTTGTTATAGCATTTCCTGCCTTGAATGTATTCAAATGTTGTTCCCACAACTTTATGGGAGTTTGTTGCCAATGGGATGCCACATTTAGCCAAAATTCGATTAGTATTAAAAAGCTCATTTCTGCATTTTTATGATCGTCCCACATGGAATAAAAAGGCTATGATTATACACGCTTATTTCTGGCTATGACTCACAAATGTTTCCCCCGACTAGAACAGAATAAGATTTTGGTATTTTCTGAACAATTGAACTGTAACCTTAAGCAGCAGATAATTCCACCAAAGTAGTGTCGTAGAATATATATTTTGCATTTCCCGACACCACGAAAGGAAATAACACAAATTCTACCTTTCCTGGCGTGTCTTTTTACGCGTCATTTTGAGCAAACAAAATATTCCCAAAACACCCAGCGAAAAAAAGAGGAATCCGATTACCATTGCAAATTCTTCCTCGTAATTGCAGTCTTCACTCGTTGAAATCACCGAATAAGGCAACAAAAACTCTTTTCCACCCAAATTCATTGCTGGAATATAAGACAATAAAAAGATCTCTTTGTGGCACACTCCCTGCCGACGGCGGGATCCGAGAAATACATTTCTAGGCATAAAAAATATTTCCCTTTTGCGCTCTTTACTTTTCGCAAAATTGCCGAGAAACGACGGCGGGAAAAACGCCCTAGAGATTCAACTGTCCATGACCAATTATGCACGCGTTTTATCTATTAAACAAGGTCTGTCTGCCCTTGCACAAGTCTGCAAAACTTACAGTTCGTGCTAGAACAAGAGACATAAAGTCGCTGCTGGCAACTAAAACCAGGCAAAAACAACAACCGCACTTTTCCGTCTTGCTTTACTTGAATTATGACCCTTTTTTACTCTCTCGAGACACTCTAGGGCACACAAAAATATGACTCGAAATGGAACGAGGGAAGGGAAGAAGAATTCATGTCTTGTAGCGAAGGGCCATTAAGGCGCATTCTCTTGTTATTACCGTGCAGAGAGAGGGAAGAACATTAGCAGCACTCGTATTATATTCGCTGTCGAAGTCAATCTGAGCCCCAGTGTGACTCCGATATATAGAGTTCTTGAATTCGATCCGTGCAATATTAAAATTTCGGTTATCTTTTCACTGCATGTCTTCGATTCCACAGGCTTATAGACACACGCTCCGTGTAACTCGGTGGAAACCCCTCTCAGCATGGGGAAATTTGCAATTCGAAAAACATTGCTAGTTCGATTTGTTTAAGCCCTTGTAATGTCCAATATTCAAATGAGGTGTCAGCGCTCAGAAAGTCGGTGCAATAGATATCCCTGGATATTCCCTTTGATATGCAGCCGAAGAAAATGGTAAAAAAGTATTTGGAGACGGAACTCGGTCGTATATCATTTGTGTGTATAGATAAGAATAATGGCCTTCCTTCCTGCTAGTATTTCCCCTTTCTAGAGCGAATATGCTAAGCCCAGATATTGCATGTTTTTCGCTCACTTCCTTAAAAAAGGGAGTCTTAAAATGTGCGCAATAGTTCACCTTGAAAAAGTTGTAATCAATATACCCGGCAAGACTTTTATTTACATCCAGGAAATCTTTTGAAATGTCGAGTGCACTTGGAGATTTTCTAGTCCGGGAAATTATTGCACTATTGACGAATGATGGTATTGTGAGCTCGCTTTTAAACCTCGTTTGAAGGATCCTTTTTCTTGCTCCCTCTGGCGCTCACTCACATATCCCTGGCTCCATTATATACGTTTTATTGCCCTCCCATAAAGCACAAAAACGGGCATTTTTAGCCCGAAATCGAGAGCACACGAACATGGTTTATGTCTTGTAAATGTGACCTTTTGCAAGGAAAGAAAGATTTTTTTGCATTTTCAAGGAAACAATCGAACATAGGGTTGACGTATGGTATCGTGTCGTACTGCTAATTGCCTTCTAAAAGCCAAAAGTTGTGAGGAAGTCGTATGAAAATGGCAACCCTGATCAAAGGAACAAATTCTTGCATGTCGCGAAAATAAAATTCGCCTCTTCCTTCTTGTTCATTTCTGGAAAATCCGCGTGTGATTTTGAGCTGAAAGGCGAAATAGTTGATTGAAGTAGAAAATGAAGCAATACCGAAACACACAAAGAGAGCTTTTCCAAGGAAATAATGTCTTAATCATTTCTGAAACATATCATGACACATAAAGGTGATCTCAATCTTGGTTAATGAGCAGCCTTAACGCACAATTTCCAACATTTTTGTCCTTAAACCGTTTTCTCATTCGTACAATCCCCCTCATTAAATCTAAAAAGGTATTTCCCCCTTTCTCTTTTTGTTTCAACAGTAGATTGAGAGAGCGCCATTTATAAACCCATAATCATATCATGATCCCGTGCAAACAAGCCCCTCATTCGTGGCATGAGCGCTCTCCCCTCGGTGCAAAAAGAGCCATTTTAGACGCTCTTTAAACGGTATCTGCTTCAGTATCGCACACAGCAATCGCATTATCGTGACTGGGAGAAGAAGAAGAAAAAACGATTATATATAAATCGTCATGAAGTTAAAAAGTGGGGCTACTCTCCCCAGAAAACATTATTTCGTGTCGAGATAAGAGGGTAATAATCATGCACGCTAAATACCGCTTTCTTGCGAACTCCTCCAACAGAGAGTATGTTATAAAAAGGTAATATCTGCATTATCATGGCTACCGTCTACGCTTATTTTATGCACACCGGAGGCAGCTGCAATATCTTTGAAGATATTCGTCTTTATATTCCGGCATATGCCACAACAACAACCATGAAACGACGACGTGTAATGTACGCAGTTTTAAATACATTATGCAGAAGCTTCCCCGCTGAGTGCGGGGGTTGCCTTCATGTCAAGCGCGGACTAATCAAGGAAGTTGTAATTAAGGCAGAAAAGAAGCTCAATTTTATGAAGTGCGCCCTTCTTCATAATAATCAGTAATTTGTTATGGGAACCAAACAACTTTGAGCGAGGATCTTCTTTGTAGAATAGATGAGCCCAGCTGGCTCTTAAAAACATGTCGGAAGTTGATTTGTGACTTCATTGTGAACGTAAACCAACTTTGATACGAATAAAGAACCTCAAACTTCGTCAAGGACATGTCAAAAAAGTGTTTATTCGACTTCCCCAAAACCTCCACTTTTGAATCTCTGTTAACAACAAACATTTTCGATTCGGTTCACATCTGATTGACAAGTTTTAAACGCGACACAATTGAGATGAAAATAAGGGCGGAATCGTAGAATGCGGTTTTCGCCTTTGACGTGGTGTGAAAACAACAATAACGACAGCAGCAGCAGTATTTAAATTTAAAGCGGAAATGTACATGCGAGTATGTATATTGTAAAATCCTCTTTATTCTCTAAATAGGCGTTTTCGACCTTTTCATTATTGTTATTGCTCGTGGCTAAAATCATCATCATCGAATAGGGCGTTTTCACCCAAAGTGGATTTTCCACATTTGCAAAGTCGAAATCATAAAATGTATTCTGGGCACGTCGTCGCAATTTCCTCGCATTTTCATATCACACTTGGTAAACAGAGGAGAAGAAAAACGTGCTTTCGGGAGCATGGGTCGAATTCGAAACGTACCAAATACGAACACTTGAAAGAAAGTGCTATGAATAGGATAAAAGCTATTTGTGACGCCATTTATGATGCAAAACAAGGATATTATTGGTTTATTAGACGGTATCCAGCATGCCATAATGCAATCAAACCTCGTCTCATCCTCCACAAGACAAAAGCGAGAGAAACTTGACCTCTTTCTTTGTCTTATTTCCTTTTCTCTCCCTTCCAATCACCTCAAACACCCGACCAAACTCCGTTCCACATTGTAAGGAATCTTTAGCACGGTTATGTTTTGTCGGGTGGATTATATTCTCTCTGGTATTGCAATATCTTCTTCTTGTTCCAATGTGAAAACCTCGATTCTTCTTTCCTTTGAGAATAATACAATGGCCCGAATCAAAGCATAAAACAATAGAGACTGGGCGGGAAATTATGATTGCAGCAGAGAAAGAAAGTAGCTTCTCGCTCGTCGTTTTATTATTTATGACAAAGAAACGACGGAGGCAGTAGTATCAAGGACTACTTGACAATGCTGATTAAGGCATATTCAGCATACCGAACATATAACGGATCTGAATGCAGTAACTTATTCAAACCGTAGCGAAGTTTTCACGTCCGTATATAAAATCTTTTTTATTGACTGTGACACCGCAAATGACCGAGAAGGAAAAGGTGGAATAAGAGACTTTCTTCACGTGATAGGGCTGTAAAACGAATGATATTTGGTGCCCCTGGGGGTCAGAATTGCCTCTCACGAAGGGGTTAAAAAAGCAAAACCGCAATGATATTGAAACCGATTTCCCATAGATCTCCAAGCTTGCTTCCTCCTCTACTCGCACATGCGGCAAAAAAGGGGTTTTCTATGAACGCTATTATTAGAGTGGATAAAAGAAATTCTTTTCTGAAGACATGGCCGCGGGCTGAGAAACGAAAGAAGAAGAAATAACTCTTTTGAGGTTTAAGAACCTCACTCGAAGTATGTCTACACTAGGCTCCAAACTTTCAACCGTGCAGTGTGTGTATTAAAAGATGACAAAATAATAATATGTGCTTTTAACATATTTTGTCCGAACGTACAATTTTCGGGGGCACAATAGAAAAATCTGACGCTATCCCCATGAAAAATATATACCTTGCCCAACATTTTTCTCCCTTTTCACCCCAAAAATGACTTTCCATTTTCATTGTATCACTTTTTGTAATATCGGCAGCAGACCTTGTGAACGGTTTTCTAGGGAGGCTTGATCGAAAACACCTTTTCTATCCTTGCACCCGCTCTTATCTCTTACGATCCTCACCCTCTAATCGCTCTATATTATTACATTAAGGGACCACCTCCATTCCTCCAATAGAATTATTTTCGGCTTCCAGTACAAAAGAGAGAGACAAGGCCAACCCTCCAAATATCTCGATCGATACATTTTATAGACAGTTTTCGACTAATTACACCCTTGGTTTAAGAGAAACGAATTAATGTGTGCGGGTAGCATAAAAGATATAAGAGTTTTTATCTTCCAAAGCCCTCCTTAACTCTTCCTAAAGTGACCGTTAAAAGGCAAGTACATCACCCAGGAATTGTTGTAATAATTATCCCCTATTGAAAACCCATCTTACGCCTCGCTGCCTTCAAGGCTTCTCTCGTCGTCGTTTTACGACCACAGATGTGTCTCAGAAGACGAATTAGGTTTGGAAGACGCTTCTCAAATAAAGGTTTTCCTCCTCCCGTTCCCGCAAGTCACTTGATTCATATTTAAATCTAAGACTAATTTCCTGCTTTGATTTGTCTTAACCTACTTTTTATGGCCAGAACCGACCCTGTTACATTACACCAGTTCCCACAAAAGGAAACCCAATAAAAGCTTCTGTAAGAATAGACGACGCACAGGACGTTTTCCAATTTTATGGTTACTTTTAACCGTCATGAGAAAAGTACCCAAAATTAATTCTATATTTGCCAATTGCGTATCATCACCACAATGACTTTGCACTTTATTATAATCTCAAATATCACAGGGTCAGCCGCGCGTAAGCGCGCAAAGAATCTAATTGTCCTTCGCTTTTGATGATACATAAAAGAGACTTGAAAAGCCATATCCTTTTTGACCATCATGGCCAGTGACGTCTCAAAGATATTGTAATTGCAGAGGCCTTGAAAACACCAATTTGCGCTGGTGTTGTAGCATCTTCTTTTTTAAACCTCGTCTCTGACTGCCAATAGCATTTCCCGCCCCCTTAATTGATTTTCATTCTTTGAGTATTGGAAGATGTTCTCAGCATCCTTTACAATTTAAAATAGAGAATCTCTTATAGAACCTCTCTAGAGCTTGGCTCGTTTAAGTTCGACACATTATTGTTGTTGTCGAAGCCACCGTGGAAAAAAGTGAATAAATATTCTTTAGAAGATGATGAATTTTCTCTTTTTCGGTTTTGTTGTTTGCCAAAAACATCTTTTCAGGAGTCAGACGTGCTAATGGTTCTTTTTTTTCTCTCTCTCTAACAAACAAACTTTTTCAATATTCAGCTAACCGCAGCCATCATCTTCTGCGGGAACTTTTGTCTCAATGTTTTAAAGATAATTATACTGCGGGGTCACTATCGTTAACTCTATTGACGGTCAATTTTCATATCCCGCCAAATTCCTTCGAATTTCGATGTCTGGATTGATTGAATGTATCTCCCGAGCATGTAACAAAATTCCTCACACAATTTGACCAAGCACATCTTAACAAGGGCTTATTATTGCAAGACCATTCATTACTTCTTGAACCAAGCAGTCTTTGGAATGTTTTAATTCTCGCTTTTTTGACATATTTCCTGGATATATCTCCATCCCTGCTCATTATTTCAATTCCCTCCCCAGCGGAATTCCCTGCAGCTTTATCAGAGCCTAGGATCGCACCTCAGCTGCCCAGAGAGAAGATGAAACCTTACAGATTACGGAAACAACTCCCCCAACTAACCCAAGGGAGAAATTATTTTAACAGCCCCCCTCCAGAGGGTATTTTCAGGAGAGAGAGAGAAAATCTCTGCAAGCTGCAATTCAGTTGTCAATTTCTACAAATCTGTCTTGTCTCCAGAGCTGGTGGAGAAATTAGGTGTTGCCGTGTTTTCCCTAAAAGGACCGTTTTTTCGCTGATGGCGATCTAACACTTTTTGGGAACACAATGCTAATAATCATGGGCAGCAGGACGAGAACTGGCCATCATAAAAGCAGGGATAAAAATACAACTCTTTTATTACCGTCGGTCTTCTTCGATAAGAAAAGGTTAAACTTCCGTTGAAAACGGTCACAAATCATGGCTCTAATCATCTCTCCTTGTTATTACCTTGATATTCCTGAGCAGGGTGTTGCAATGTTGGCGCGGAACTTGCCTCGATATCGAGACTGTCACTCTGTTGTATCCACCGCCATTACCAACGCGGATGAGGCTTGAAGCGGTCAAAGAAACGAGGAGGCACAAAACGGGGAGAATAAACTTTGCACTCATTTTCATTCTAATATGTCTAAGCGCACTGGGTGTTGATTCAAACGTCTTTATAACCCTTTCAGTTCAAACATGCTTCAGGACACTATTCATTTGACAATCGCACGTCCTTCCTGGGTCATATTCTCTTTCCAACTGAAGAAAGATGGGTCAACCCAACGGCAGGGAAAACCATTTTGCGCGCGCACGTTGAAACTGAAGCTCCCCAGTTAATACACGTTTGCTGCAGCCGGCGTTTGAGCGCCCCAAGCGCCGCTTCTTCTTCAGGGGAATGAAGAAGACGACGACGATCCCCAAGACGCTTGAAAGAGAGACAGGTGTTTGCAGAAATGGGTAGAAAGACGACAAGAAGGATAATTGTTTCGGACCGTTGGTAGCCAGTTTAATTCTTAATGTAACAATTAAAGCAAGCTGTAACATCCTTTCTTTTGCTACTACTACGAGATATTCCGCTAATAGTTGGCATCCTAGTCTCCCCTCTCGTTTAGAATATTAAGTTGTCGCTTGCAGTGACACCCGAGGAGGAGTCTTCTTCGGGATTTATTTGCTTGGGCCATCTCCGTTTTAATAGCTTCCCTCCTCCGTCTTCTATCCTCTCAATGTGTGAGGCAGATAAGCATAAAAGATCTCGCCTCGTCTTCGTCGCTTTGGGAAAGGAAAGCTAGGAAGAGAGGAGAAAATAAGACATATTAGAAGCAGGTTTTTGCATACACCGAACGGTGTTTTAGCACTTGGCCGACAAGACCTAAGCAGTTGTAGTAATATCTACTGTATAGTAATTATTATTCTATTAAAAGTCACCGATGCATCACTGCACTGGCAGTAGATGTTTATATGAGCTTCTTAAGCATGAATACATATAATAGGTATATTAAATGTCTGGTTGGGCACACATCTTTTGGCACTACAAGAGTCTCAATATAATAATCTTTTTAGTGCCCGGATTGAGTGCGAGCAGAAGAAGAAGAAGCTTGAAAGTGCGATGATATTTTATGACTTCTTCTTCTCTCCAAAGGCCGAATTGTGTTTTACGAGGCCCTCCCTCCGTGAAAATCTAAATGGAAGAAAAGCCTTTTTATGCTTTAAAACGATCTAAAACGACCCACCGGAGAGTGATGCTACTAAAATATTCACTTATGTCTCAATCAGACAAGATTTTGGCTGTAAAAAGGAATGTCGTTGAAATCACCACGGTTTACGCGGGAAATATGAACATAAACTTGTCCAGTCTGAACCTTACACCCCAAACCGACCTTAAAATAGAATTACAAGCCCCAAAAATAACACGCTCATTATCGAAAATGGCTTCGACGAGTTGGAGCCTGAGGTTACTTTTTGCCACCGAAAAACTGCTTCGATTTGTTCCGGAGCGAGAGAGAAAGAGAAGCTCATTTCCTGTCCTCAACAGAAATAGAAATAATGTGTCTTTTTCAACGAGTCATCAGTGGAGACTTAAGAGAGTCTCACGGACGGTCAAATAAAACAATTACGAGTACTAAAACGCACTTGCAAGTCACTGTTATTTCACACTAGCATCTAAAACATCCCTTAAAAGCTCCTACAGTTCTATTCTTAGTTAGTTAAATCCATTTGTAATTGCCCTTGCCGCCTCAGACAAACGACGGCTCTCCGTCCGAAGCAACAGTCATTTTCCAGTTAGACCGAGTTAGAATTGGTTTGAAAAACAACAAAGTGGTTCAGCAAAAGGGATGCGGTGAGGACGAAAATATAATAATAATGATGACTACAAAATAATAATATAATTATAGCTGAAAGCCGCGAAAATCAGGGACGGGTTTGAAAAGGGTTTGTCAAGAGCGGACCAAACTGGGAGTGAAGATGGCAATTTAAAGCGTGCTTAAAATTAAGGGCTATATTTTATTAAGGACAAAACAATCCAACAACAGTGTTATAATTCGTATCTCGACCCTTTCTACCCACTTGATTGACCTCTGAAGGGATTTCACCTTTTCTCTCCTTTTTGCCTCTCCCCGGAAAAAATGGAGAAATCCAGGTCGCTCTCACACCCAAGCTAGCAGTAAACAATAAACAATATAACACACAATCATAACATGCAGAGAAAATAGAGTTTCTCTCTCTATTCCTATAACGCAGCGTGAAGTCTCGTTTTTGCCCCTTTAGATTGTCTTCCAAGAAGAGAGGGAAAATGAAATCCAGACCGCGCCCAATTTGGTGTGAAATAAAGGTAAATAAATATGAGTTCATATCTTGGATACGCACACAAAACCAAAATAGGCAAAAAGCCGTTATTATGTTATAAAAGGTGTCCCAATATTTGTCCAAACACAATTACGGTGTTATTTCCCCACACCCATGTTACATATCCCGGTGCAAAGGTTACGCTTTGGAAGACGACGAATCCAATAACCCAGTTGGTTCCAATGAGTTTTTTCCTCCTTTGAATTCTAGTTCAATATCAATCGTCATCCATCATCATTGTGTTATTGAAGCAAGGGCTGCTGCTGCTCAGCTGCTGCAAGGCTGTGAATTCCCAAGCAAGAGTGTGAGACTAAGGGAGGGTGAGTTTTCACGACATGACCCTCCAAAAAGTTTAGCATGTATTTTATGCTATGTTTACATTATCTCTCCATACAGCACTATATTTTATTCATATTCATAAAAGCAATATCGCTTTGTATGGGTCAAAACTATGCTCAGGTTGAGTAAGATAATTTGTTTAGGCATAAATATTCTCAGAGGGTTCTGATCACATTAAATTCAGAAGCAATATTGAAGCCTCATTGAACCAAGAAGAAGAATCCTTTTGGCAAACTTGAGCTCCAGCTGGCTTTAATTTCTTCTTCTACCTGAGAAGCTCATTCATTTCTTCCCCACTTTATTCTCCCATATAATAATATGAAAGGCTCAATGGGTGACACATTGGAAACGGTAATTGGACACATACTGCTACTACTCGTACCAAGAAGTTTCTTGAGCGCATGCATCATCGAGATGAATAAGAGTCGATGCCATAAAGAAGGAGCAATAAAATGAATTCGTTGTTGGCTGATTGTTGACAAGGAATTTACAATGTAGGGTGTAAATAAGATGGATTTGGGCGGTGATTTATTTTCTTTGATATGGAAGGTAGCAATAAAGCAAATTGCATTTGTCCAGTATGGATTATTGTATGACAACATGCTCTTCAAAATGAGTCTCTTCATTCATTGGTTTACATTTTCGCTCAGGTTTATCCTTGCAAATTGAATAGCCTGGCCGTCGTCTTCGAATAATGAAGCAGCAGGCAATACAGCAGCAGAATAGCATCATTGTAAGGATCAGAAATAGCAGGACACCCTACAAAAACAATACATTATAAGATAATACATACTGGGCATATTAACTCAACTCATTAATATTACCTGAACCGTGTAAAACCAATGAGATAGATGAATACCAGTTCTGAAAAATCATAATTAACATGTAACTATAAATTCATTAATACAACTTTACCCCTGTTCCCCTTCATTGTCCAAATTTACATCCAGATGGATGCTATTGGAATTTGACAATGTATTATTAGCAATGGTCGAAGATCCAGAGGGCTGCTCATTTTTATGACCCATGGGATTTAGCCAAGTAACATTGTTACCTCTATCGGCTTCTAAAATTAAATCCAAGATCATTGTTGTCAATATATGATTTACCAATACAATACGTTTATGCATAAACCACTGAATACCTGGACAAACCGCGACCCACCAATAGCCATAAAGCCATGATGCCTTGATTTATCAACAAAGTTCA
>LR140486.1:0-16657 GCA_900659605.1 Tisbe holothuriae | reverse complement strand
GCTAAGTGGGCTGGGTCCCACTTGCCATCGTAACGAAAGTTTTCTAGTATTCTGTTGCTAAGGGCCTCAGTTGCAGGACAGAGGGCCGCTATGTGCCAAGCATCCTCTTCTTCCTCCTCACACAGGCGGCAGATTGTTCCTTTTGTCTTATCTATTTTACTCTCATGTCTTAGTAGGGAGTTAAATCCCGTTATAAACCTGATTACTGCCCCCAGCTTTTGTCTCGGCAGAGATAAGAGCTGGTCTTGTGTCTTGGTATCAATTTTTGGTATCCATTGCTTAGTCTGGGTCATGCCCATTGATCTTTCCCAACGGGCTTCCCATTGTTGTCGGATTGTTCTCCGTATTTTGGCTTTTACATGGGCCATGCCCACTTTGACTTCTTGTTCCATCCTGCATAATCTGCCCTCCTTTGCTAGATCGTCTGCTTTTTCGTTTCCCTCTATTCCCACGTGGGCTTTCACCCATGTGATATTTACTGTGTTTTGTCTTGCTACGCTATTCCATTTATATCTTGTCCTTTCTGCTAGTTTAGAGGTGAATTTACTGCTTTTAATTGCTGCTATGGCTGCCTGGCTGTCAACTCTTACCATGATCTTGGTTTCTCTTATCCTGTTGCTGATCACTATCTCCGCTGCCCTTTCTAGGGCTCTTACCTCTGCCTGGAATACCGTGGCATCATAGTCCAGGGCTCCCAGTTCTTCGCATTGGATAACACCTTCCATTGCCAATCCATATCCGACCTTCCCTTCCATTTTGGACCCATCGGTATAAATTGTTAGTCCTGGATCCTCTACCCTTGTAAAGTCATGGGGTCTGTACATACGTACTGAGGTTTTGTCTGTCTCCTTTAAGTTCCCGTATAATTCTATAATACTCTCTTCACAGTGGTGTACAAAGCCGCACTTCACACCTCCATTATTTATTCCCTGCCAGGCTCTATCGAATGAGCCTCGTATGTTTATATATTTCAATGTTGCCTGTTCCTTTACCAGGAGGTCCGCCGGTGTCAGGTTGAGAATTACTTCCAGGGCCTCGGTTGGAGTGCCTTGCCTTATGGGAGCCATGACCTGGGCCATGAGTTGTGTGAGTGAGTCGAAACTGCCTTTCCTTGCCTTATCTGCCCACACGTGACACCCGTACGTCAGGGCGGGCATCACCACGCAGTTATATGCATATTTGAGCCATTTTGGGCTGGTAGTGTGCTTACTAGATATTTTCTTTTTCATTTCCATAAACTTTCCTTTTGCTTGATTAACTTTATCCTTTATGTGTTGTGAGAACCGGAGCTCTTTATCCAGTGTCATCCCTAAATACTTTACTTTGTAATAGGTGTATATTAGGTCGTCACCCATCCACAGCTCCGGCACCTCTTTGGGTCTCCGGCGTGTGAAGAGGCATGCTTGAGTCTTGTCCTTGGCTAGCTCTACCCCATATTTGGTGCTCCATGCCATAATTTTCTTGATCTTTTTGTTCATGAGATCATAAATTGTGTTTAGGTCTTTGCCTCTGATAATGGCATTAGCATCATCTGCAAAACCTACTCCCTTCGTGTTTCCTCGGTTGCTTCCTCCTGTGAATTGTGAGAAGGCCCCCATTTCCCTTAAGTTCAGGATTTCGAGCAATTCCTCGAATGCCAGGTTCCAGAATGTTGGGCTGAAGACTCCCCCCTGGGGTGAGCCTTTCTTTATGAGCCTGGTGGTCGTAACCCCGTGGACTGTAGCTGCCGCCACTCGCTCTTTCAGATAGTTTTCGTACCAGTTAATAAACCAGCTTTTTATACCTCTACGCTTTAGGGCTGCAATTGCTGCCTCATGATCCAGGTTATCAAATGCTCCCTTAATATCCAGGAAGAGTCCGAGTGCATATTCATTATTTTGCACTGCTGACTCAATATAGTCTATTGTCTCTGCTAAGGCTGTGTCGCATGAGCGACCCATACGGAATGCGTGTTGTCTTGGATGCATAGGTTTTTGTCTAAATGCAGTGTTTTCTAGCTCCCAGAGGGTTACTCTTTCTATCGTCTTATGTACAAAGGATGCCAGAGATATTGGTCTGTAACTTCTTGCTTCCGAGCGATCCCTCCCTGGTTTGGGTATGAAGATCATGGTGCTGGCCGACCAGACCTCGGGGTTGTATGCCAATGCCAACTCAAATCTTACTATTACTGCTAATCGCTCAAGGGCCATGTGTGGCAGGTTCTGCAGCATGATGGGCCGTATTCCATCTGGGCCTGGGGCCTTATCTCCCTTAAACGCTTTAACCGCCTCTTTTATACTATTGGCCGTCACAAAAGCAAACTTTTTGTCCACATTTCTTCTTCGTAACTTCTTTTTCCCATCAGGCAATTGCTTTTGGCCCGTTTTTACACTGCCTGGACAATGGACATCCATCAGGTATTCGACCGTCTGATCCATTGGTACGATCTGGTCGTCCCTTTTTAGCTGTTTAATTGCCGAGGATTCTTGTCTGGGTTTAGCGAGCCTCGATATCTGTTTAGCACTAACAATATTGTTTAAATATCTGTTTCTAGCATCACCTTTGGCCTTATTGCAAAGGTCTCTGTGCTGAGCTCTAAGTATTCTAAGTGTGTCCCTATCTCTGGAGGAATCCGACTTACATAGCCTTGATTCCCTCAGGACTGATTGTTTGCTTTTTGTATGGTTTTTTGTCCACCATCCCAGTTTAGGGCTTTTAATTTTTGTTTTACGCGAGCACTTCTTAAAGGCTAGTATTGTTTCATCGTTAAAAGTGTTTGCCTCCTTTCTAACTGTTCTTTGGGACCAGCGCTTGGGTTCTCTCCATGCTTTAGTCTTATTCCTCAGGGTTTTCCTATATTCTTTCCAATTGGTGGTTTTATGGTCATATATGCTCTCGCTCATTGAGTGTTTGTCTAGCTCAATTCTAATTAAGGCATGATCCGATGTTATATCAAAGCTAGAGTGCCAGTCCTTGATTAAATTCTCCGCCTTCTCATTTGTAATTGTTAAATCAATGTGTGATTCTTTATTACTAGTCACGTTTCTCCATGTAATGGATCCATCGTTTTGTACGTTAAGGTTATTTGTTGCCAGGAAGTGCTCCAAAGTGTCCCCTCTGTTGTCATTGCTCTTTGAACCCCAAATTGTGTTATGGGCGTTGCTATCAGTATGCAAAATTAAGCTTGCATTTTGTTTTTCTGCATATTTTAGAATTCTCCTTACTTTGCACAGGATTAATTCTATGTCCTCTTCCCTATCCATGTAGACGCTTGCTATCACCATCCGGGAGTGCGTCAGCTTCCACATGGCAGCAGCGCAGTCCCTGGTGTTTAGTTCTGAGAGTTCCATAATATTCAAATTAGGCCTCCCAATGATCGTTGCTCGGCTTCCTTTAACGTTGTTTATAACTATGAATCTATTGAAATCAAACCCGCTAAGGGCTTTCACGTTCTGTTCCTGTGCGAGGACGACTCTGACACTAGGTTTATCAAGTTCCCTACGCATTTCTGCTGTTGGTATGCTGCTTTTTCGCAAGTTTATCCCCAGAATGCAATCACTGTCCTCCTCTAATGCCCCTCTAGCCATTGCTAAATCCAGGTAAATGCGACTGCAGCTTTCCTTTGTTAAATGATTTACAAGTTACACGTGCCTTGTGCGGCTCTAATTTGTATTCATAAGTGAGGTTATATTCTGATGTTATTTTACAACCACTCATTTCTTCTCGCTCTGTTTCTCCCACTGCTGCAGGAATTGGCCAATCCGCTTCATGTTGTATCTGACAGCCACCATCGCCACAGCCGCCTTGAAGCACAGGCGGGCATCGGCCTCGTTGGTGGCCCTCTCCTTTGCCAGGCGCCCGATCTCGACCACCTTGCTCAAGGCCTCTCCGTCGCCGTTCATCACCATGATGCGGCCCGGTTTCTTCTTGTTGGCCAGCGTGGACTCTTCCTCCTCGCCCCTGCCCACAAACTGGACGCGGCCGGGGATTCGGTTCCTCTTCACAAAGGAGGCCGATATCTTCTCGAGCGGCTCCGTGACTGAAGCTGGGATGATGACGCGGAATCTGTAATTTGATTCCGTCTTTACTGTATGACCTTATTTGTAAGATAGTACGTTTTACCTGAACAGGTTGACCTGCGCCTCCGCATCGTACACCTCGTCCTTCTTGTCCTTGTCCACGGCCACCAGCTTGGTGCTGATCTTGCATTTGTCCGTAGAATGGTTGTTCAACCATTGCTGTAGGTTCTTTGCCCTGTCCTCCGATGCCAGCCACAGGCGGCGCTTCCCCTTGTCCGATCCGTCGATCCCCTCGATGGACCAGTTTTTGTCCTCGTCGTCCTGCACGTCCCAGATGGCCGCGTAGATGTTGTCCCATGACTCCTCGCCTCCTTCGGACTCGAACAGCACCTGGTACTTCGTTCCTGCCTGGGAGGAGAGTTATTGTATTACTGTTTGCCTTATTAATCATGTAATTAATACCCTTTGCTTGACAGGCTTGTCGTTCTTGTCGTAGTAGCTCTTGGCCGAGGACTTCTTGGCGTCGGGTGTCTCGTTGGTCTTGCCAGAGTGCTTTCTTTTCCTGTCCTCCTCCTGCCTCTTCTTCCGCTCGGCCTTCTCCTCTTCCGTCAGCCGGACATGCACGTACGGCGGGAGTTTCTCGCCTTCCTTGGCAATGACTCGCCTCAGCTCTTCGTCTATCTTGTCTTCTAGTTCCTCCTCGTCCGTGTTCCTGGCCAACGCCATGATCCGCCGGGGTGTCCAGCAGACGTTGAGCTTGGTCTTGTCCCTGACCAGGCGGAGGAGCTCCTCCAGCGACTGGGTCATGGTGAAGTCGTCGTCCTCCCCTCTGAAGAGGCCTGGAATTAAACGTACTATTACAGTTCTGTCTGATTAATTGGCATAGTTTTTTGTACCTTTTTCCTTCTTGCGGCTTTTCCTTGCCTTCTTCTTCTCCTTTTTCTGCTTCCCCACCATCTCGTCGATGTACTTCTGGTTGGCATTTTTGTCGTCCTTCTCGCGATCGGCTGAGAGGTCGACTTCCATCTCCTCGGGCTTCTCGGGCTTCTCGGACTTGGACATCTTGGCCGGTGTGGGTCGGTGTCTTGTCTTGTAGCACGCTTTCCCTGGAGTGAATTGGGCGTTCTCCTTTTCCGGTTTGGTTGCTTCCTGTTTTTGCTTCGATTACTTCTTCTCTTCGTCTCGCAACCAGGTTTTCTATGGTCACGCAACCTCTCCTGAAACAGGGGAGGGATTTTCTTTTGAGTGTGTCGTTAATTCGGGTAATTAAGATATTACTTGGAGTATCTGTGAGCGTGTCTGGGATAATTGCCGCAGTATCGCTTGTGAGGGTTCCAGTTAGACATGCTCTCCACGGTCTAGTGGATGTCCTGCAGGACTCCCACTTTCGCGCTTCTGAGAGAATGTCACCCCTGGATTCTTTCAGCGTTTTCCCCACACCATGGCTGGGTGGGAAAAGGCCGTTTTTATGCACTATTTGGCCTTACCTGGCCTTTGTCACGATGTTCCGTGGTCCTCTGATGTCCGCCTGACCGGCCGAACCGTCCCTCCCCTCGGGGGGGGGCCTCCTAACCGCGCAAATTTAACTTTTTCGGGAGCTCCAAAAAAGCACTGTTTACACGGCGAAAGCACCAGGGATCCTCCGCAAGGTGCGTTCCAACATTCCCTAAGGAAGCAATCAAGTCACACCAAACTATGGTCTAGAACTTTTGTAAATCTGACCTTGCATTCAGCTTCTATGAATGTATTTTATATATTATGGAAGCATTCAAAAGCCAAGAGTCCAAGACAAAGAATGACAATTGAAAACACACATGCTTTCTTTTGTTCTTACTCGTATGCAAGTCTACACAGTGGAACAGTCACTTTGCTTCCAGTCTATGTCAAAGGTTTCTCAACGCACACAAAATGAATACGTTCTTTAACAAGCATCTTTTATACTGATTAATCATTTCACATTCAATATACATAAATAAATGCATTAGAACCAAGAATTATACAATAGGACCATTTTGCCGAGGTTGGATTAGGTATCCTTTTTATAATACTCCGCCCTTATACTTAAATGGGACCCGCTATTACGCAGTAAAACCGAAATTGTATGTTCATTATCTAACTAAAATGAAAAGTAATCTCGAATTTCAAATGGATTGAAAAAGTTGGGGTACACATATTAAGAAACAAATTTGGAGGCGAGAGTGACGTGTAAGTAAACATTAAGTGAAGGCAAAAGGGGGCCGTGCTAGCCATATTTGCAAGTTGCTCGACTCTGACCCAGAAAGTCGTGGGTTCGAATCCCCCCCGCGGCATTATGATGAAAATTTTTGAAGTTGGCGTACTAGTGAATGAACCAAAAGGTAGACCCCAAAAATATACAATAAGGGATCGCTAGTAAAATATTTTTAAGTGAAAGCAAGACACAGTAACTGTTTCCAGGGATGATGTTGTTCTTTGCTTGTAATTAATGGAGGTACTCTTCCCCCATTAGAGCTAAACGAAATCGAGTGTTCTTCTCCTTAATGAAGAGCTTACACAGTCAGCGAGCATTGTAATCAGGGATGCCATTCGAACTGATTTCAAGCACGAAATGTTCATTTTTAGAACGAGTTTAGTAACTAATTGAGTTTGCAAAATTGTCATGGGTAAAATTCCTCTGGACGTAAATGTTGGCCAACTAAATAATGTCTCGTCAACAACATTTACGGTCAAATGTATTTCATTTTTCAATGTATAATTGTCTAAGATGAACAAACTGGCAACCCTGAGCATCATCATCAGCAACATTAGCACGGCTCCAATCTCAGCCTTCTTGAATTTCCTTGGCGATACACGAGTTTAGGAGAAACCTGAGTAGCATTCTAGAGAGGAGAAGCTTCTGACTCGGCTGTCCAAATAATAAGAAGAAAAAGGTCCAAATCTGTAAAAAGTAAAGTAAGAATTCGAAAGAGTCTCTAACTCATTATGTACTTTTACAGTGTCAGTACAGAGCAAAAACTCATACGCGATATACGTTAAGTCTATCATGGCTCTTCTGAAGAGTTAGAACTTTGACAAGAGAACTCTTATCATTTGGACAGCAGTTATGTGCAGTCATTTTTATATTCCGTTTTCACTTTATGAGTTGTTTTTCATCTTTAGCAAGGTGGCATTTTGAAAAGTAGCGAGTTCGTCTTCTTCACCTTCTATTTTTCTGCCCCAGCTGAGCGTTGTAGGAGTAATTCTCGCAGGGACAGATTTCTTAAAACATGCTAAAGACAGTTTCACTAAAGTATAGAATAAATTAATGTACTAAATATATTCCTATAAAAGAGAAGGAAATGGATTAATAGACCCTCAGCAATTCCAGCTTTTTAACATTTTTAATTCGGTGCTTGTGCGGCCATCTAGCGTCTAATTTGGCAGAACTAAGAATTGGCATGAAAGCCTGCATGTCAAAATGTCATTTTTTCAAGGTTTTTCATTATTTTTTACGCTTGAGTGTTATTTTGTAAATGACGTATTGTGCGTTTCTCGCGGCCAAAGAGTCAAATATTGGTATAATGACTCCTATAATGAAGGGATTATATTTCATGCCAAAAGAGGACGCTAAGAAAAACAACGCTAGATGGTGCCACCGGGAAAGCAGAAAGAGAGAATATGACTAGTATTATTACTACGGAGGGTCTATACTTAAATATATAAGCAGTTAATGTGTCACATATATAAGTGTATAATTTAAAAGTATAAATTATTTCTATAAAAAGGAAAGAAATGGAATACTACTCACATAAAATGAAGTGTCTCAGAACACATGCGCCGTCCGGGGATCGAACCCGGTGCCCAAGAATGGGAATCTTGGATGTTACCATTACACCAACGGCGCTTCTTACTTTTACTGTTATTTAACAGCTATCTTATGCATCCAAATACATTTGTAAGACATTAAACTGTGAGATTTTTAGTTCCACAACTCAGAGACAGCTACCAAATTCCAAGGCTTATAAATATTAAGAAAGGTTGGGCAGTGAAAAGCATCAAAGTTCCGCATTTTTCGGCAGCTGTCATGCATGCATATGAGTCATGGAAACGTGAGCGGAATCAACCAATCAGTGAGCTCTCACGGCGCTCACGCAATACAAGGATTTCATTGGCGCTCACATATAACACTGGTATACGTTAAAAGAGATATACAATAAGCATCGCCATGAGCAAAAAGTTTCTTTCAAAGTAATCCAGGTCATGCTTGCAAAGTAATCAGTCATGCCTGCACAAAAAATAAATAAAATGCCAGCATTAAAATTCACTTGTATCCTTTCTTGTTGTGTAACTTGTGTGCGTGAACGTATCTTTGTCCGCATTTAACTGTCCCTACCGACGTGAGGAGTTCACAGAAAAGAGTGGGATCAACTCAGCCATCATTACACGGCCCTCAGTCCGCTCACACAGAATGAACCTCCCGTATTAAGTAAAATTTTACTCTGCTCTACCTCTATTACTATATATACCTTGCCAAATTCCAAAGACATTTATAAGACATTTGGATTACTATAAGCCTACTATTAATACACCGTATAAATTTTTATACGAGTATTAATTTTGCTGCCTTTCAAAGCAATATAAAATGAAGCAGTTCTAGCTCCCATAATAGTTTTGTTCGAAATTTTCAGAGCTATCTAATAATGTTTTAGAAACCCAACTCCATGTGAGCTGTTTATCTTCATCGCGTGAAAAGCAAAGCAGATGAAGTAAAAAGTACAAAGATGCATGAACATAAGTCCGGCAATAATGCTTAAAAATTCCCATGATACATTCTTAGATGCATGTGAACCCTATTATAGGAATATTAGGTTCCAATGGTTAGTAATCATTCATCATAATTCAATAATAAATCTAGCTCTAGAGGCAACAGAAAGAACAGATGAATGAATATTGAGACTGTGGGTTTTGTGTGTAATGCTTTGCCATGCCTACCTAAGCTATAAAATGCGTCTCTCAGTTCGGTTGTCCAAAAGATAAGAAACAAATTTTGCCAAATCTGTTTGTCCTAATTATATAAAAAGCTTTAAAAAGCATTTAAAAGAGTCCTTAACCTCTTAAGTATGTTTAAAGTATCTGTATTCAATACAGAGCATAATACATATGTTTAAAGTCTTTGTTGGCTCCATGGTTGGCTCTTTTGAAGAGTTAAAATTTTGACAAGATAACTCTTATCATTTGGACAGCCGAGTTTTTTTTCATAAGTTCAAGACAACGCAACTGCGAGATGAAGTAAGAAAGGTGGTAATAAAATCATATTTTGCCTCGGCTTTATGAGCGTTTTGGGGTCCAGAGAGTTGCTCTAACTGAGAGGCGAAGTTGCTTCTGAATGAATTAGAACATGCCCAAAGTATGCAATAAGAACTGCTACAGTACTATTATGATTTATACTAAGTTACAAGTAAAATTTACGGCTCAATATTCTACATCAAATTTACAGCCTCAAAGATGCATAAATTCGTAGAAATATGCGATATTTCTCTGGCATTCTAGATGCAAAGTCACGCCAATTTCCCCCCTTTATGTCCTTTCTTTCATCGGGAAACGTCTTATAAATAATGCTTAACAGTGTACTTACAATACTACAGTACAATATCAAAACACATCCCAGGATTTTGCCAGGCATAGTGTATGAGTATTCAGCATGGTTATTAGTAATTAAGCGTAAAATACTCTTATTAATTGATTAATCAGCTAACTAGCTATTTAATAATTACATGAGAGTGTCTTAATACATTCTTAATGTGGAGTTACAACATGTTCTACATAAGCGGTAAATTTGTGGAATGTGTTTTGATATTGTACTGTTGTATAATGCTCCTTGTTACACTTTTTCTGGCTCCGTTCTGCATCTGGCATGCCCCAAATTTCTTTATTTTGACATTCATAATCCAGCAACAAAACGTTTTACGAGGCGGCAAAAAAGAGAAAGGTGGAAAGATTATGGCAATGAAATGAGAATTGAGAGAGTCTAGAAAGTTCAATAGATTGCTAGAAGTCCACACATTAAAAACTATGAGTGCAATTCGTTATCTCAATTACTAACTCTTAGGAAGTATCATTATACATACAATAATTTTGTTTCATTTTCCTTAAGAATTACTTAATCTAGAATGCAAAAGATCTATATATTCCTTTAAGGCTACAATGACTGCTCAACTAGTAACAATGCAGTCAATTTTACTCAGTTATTAAGTAAAGCTTTGAATCTCAAGAAGCACAGTAAAAATTAATCCTGCAAAACATATAAGTAAAATGTCATAAAATTCCAATGTTCATCTGACACTCTTATATGTATACCAAATTTATTCACTTTTCAGGCGCCAACCCGAATTCCGAGGATTACGACTGCCGCACCCCGCTGCACAGCGCCATCGTGAAGGGCTCGAGGTCGTACGAGTGCGTCAGGCTGCTGCTGGACAGCGGCGCGGATGTCAACCACAAAGACCGGTAAGTAGTTAACGTCTTGCCTTGAATAATACACGAGTACTTTCCATTAATCGGCTGTCCAAATGACATTAGTACTCTAGGCAAAATGGTAACTCTTTGGAAGAAACAAAGAAGACTTTTTATATTTGCTATGCATCCCTGTTTATTTATTTTTGGGAACCACCTTTTCAGGTTCATTGCAATATCATTCTGCACATGGGCAATTTGTGTGGCAGCTTTTTGGTGCAATTGAAAAATCCCAAGTTCCGGGGCCTGGAATTGAATCCCAGCCCCCTTGCATGGGAGTCTCTCACGCTAACCGTTCAGCCACGAGCTTTTGCCCAAAGAAGACTTATAATGTATGTTCAATGCTCTGTACTGATAAACGTAGATATGAGGTTAAGTACTGAAAAGTAAATGCATTGAAAAGTTACTTTAGATTGTTGAATATTGCTGAATTCCATGCAACTTTTACAGAAACGTTAAATTAATGAATATCTAACTAGCTAGTTTTTAAAAGTAAATGAGCAATTTTTACTGCTGCAAATAAAACTAAAATTAGTAGCAGAAGTGTTCACTTTAATTTCACTTGTATTACGTATGTATATGATTTCATAGCAACTCAGGAAAAGTTCCACGAACTTCATAAAACTTTTGACTGTCTCATATCATCCAGACGCACACGTGAATGGAGCGGATCGGAATGTCATTTAATCAAGCATAATTGAGTTACTTTTATTAAAAAACGGTGGATTAAAATTGTAACCCTGTATAAACAGTAAAGAAATGCCCCAGTACAAGTACTTGACTTGCTAATGTTTTACATCAATATTGCATCAATAATTAGTCAGTCTGTAATAATTAGACTGAACTGCAATGCATTTGTTCAAATTTAACAGTTACAGTAACACTTATCTAGTAGTCCTACATCTTCAGTGGCATTTAATGTTTCCTCTGCAGACGCTCGTATTATTATTATTATGAATGAGTCGTGCTTTGAAGCTGGCTGTTTTCAGGCATGCATGTTCTCAGGAAATGTCAATGATGTTTTCAGGATTTCTGCTGTCCAAATGATAAGAGATCTCTAGCTATAATTGAAACTTGAAAGATCCACCTAAGACTTTCAATGTTTGCTTTATGCTCTGTACTGATACTATAAAAATACACGAGGTGTTAAGGAGATGATCAAATCCTTATGTCAAGCTCATTATACAATTGGAGCAAGCAGATTTGGCACCATTTGCTTCTTTTCATTTGGACAGCCGATTTGAATGCTCCTGTCTGGCTTTTGAAAGTTGTTTGCAAGGTCGTTAATAGTCTGCAGAGATCTGATTTGAAACAAAGACAATGTTCATGGCAAATGACACTCGTATTGTAAGATATAATGCAGATGACTCCTTTGTGAGTTGTGACATATGACGAGTTGGATTCAAGTCTGCTTTGTCAAGAATCAAAAACTTAGGTTTCCCCTTTAGTTTCCTTTAAAAGCGCAATCATTTAATTTATTCTGTTTTGAGTACTCTACCCAATATATTTACACACATCATTTAGACTGTACCAGATAGAACAACTTCAAAGACAAAATTTCCCTTATCATTTGACTATATTTTTACTTACAGTTTTGGCTACTCTCCCCTCCACATCGCCGCCCTCAACGAATACTCCTACTGCGCCAACATGCTCCTGGCATACGGCGCTGACATCACTGCCCGGACCAATGGCGGTGCAAGCGCGCTCTCCATGATTGTGCGCAAGATACCAAATGTGTTGCCAAAGTTTGAGGATATGTTGGATCATGCAATTACACTAGCAGAGCATGATATTAATGATGTGGACTGTGAATTGAAGCTGGATTTCAGGTAATTATGGGCTTATTAAGTACTCCTACTGTGCCAATATGCTCCTGGCATACGGGGCTGACATCACTGCCCGGACCAATGGCGGAGCCAGCGCACTCTCCATGATTGTGCGCAAGATACCAAATGTGCTGCACAAGTTTGAGGATATATTGGATCATGCAATTACATTGGCAGAGCATGATATTAATGACGTGGACTGTGAATTGAAGCTGGATTTCAGGTTGGATATGATTTGGGCCTTCTTGAAGTGGACGTGATTTAACAATGAATACAAGTTTCAACACTAAAATAATGCTTAACTGTAATTTTTTCATCCCCCTTATCACAATGGATTAATTTAAAATTGACCAATAAAGTCAGTTTGAACATAAACTTGAAATAGGAATGTTGTTAATGCAGCAAAACATGATAGTCCAGACACATGTTACACACCACCAAGTCTATGATCATGCCTTGAGTCATTTACATGTAAATATTTTTCAGAGTCCTCATCCCCAACCAATCAAAAGGAGAGAGTGGCATGTTCATCAACTTTATTGAAATAGGCCACAACCACCTTCTAAAACACCCACTCTGCGAGAGCTTTCTTCACCTTAAATGGCTCAAAGTCCGAAAGTTCTTCTTTGTCAGCCTCATCTTCCACCTATTCTTCACTTTTATACACACTGCATATGTGCTCATTGTGTACACTGGGCAGTGTGTGGTGTTGAATCAGTGTGATAAGAATGGGACGGTGGTGAATGGTGGGAATGGGACAAATGCAACAGAGTTTGCACCGGAGGCAATAGAGAGGATCCCTGTGTGGGAGTCGGTTAGTGGGGATTGCTTCAAACCGTTTCAGGTAGGTCTAAATGGTTTTATTAAATGCACTTTGTAGTGTGTGGTGTTGAATCAGTGTGATAAGAATGGGACGGTGGTGAATGGTAGGAATGGGACAAATGCAACAGAGTTTGCACCAGAGGCAATTGCGAGGATCCCGGTGTGGGAGTCGGTTAGCGGGGATTGCTTCAAACCGTTTCAGGTAGGTCTAAATGGGGTTATTAAAATTAATGCACTTTGTAGTGTGTCGTGTTGAACCAGTGTAATAAAACGGGACTGTGGTAAATAGTTGGAATGGGACAAATGCAACAGTTTGCTCACGAGTTTATAGAGTTGATTCCAGTGTGGAACTTGGTTAGCCGGGATTTCTTCAAACCATTTCAGGTATGGCTAAATGGTTTTAGTAAATGCAATTTGTAGTGTATTGTGTTGAATTAGTGTGATAAGAATGGGACTGTGGTGAATTGTGGGAATGGCACAAATGCAACAGAGTTTGCTCCGGAGGCAATAGAGAGGATCCCGGTGTGGGAGTCGGTTAGCGGGGATTGCTTCGAACCGTTTCAGGTAGGTCTAAACGGGGTAATAAAATGCAATTTGTAGTATGTTATGTTGAACCAGTATGATAAGATTGGGACTGCGGTGAATGGTGGGAATGGAACAAATGCACAGTTTGCTCCAGAGGCATTAGAGAGGTTCCCCATTTGGGAGTCAGTTAGCGGGGATTGTTTCAAACCATTTCAGGTAAGGCTAGATGGGGTTAGTCAATGTCTAAGGCTACAGAAGTAGCCTTTCTATGGTCAATGCAGCTGCTCTTAATATATTGGCCATGTACATGTGTTGTTGAGGTAATATATTTTTCTTTCTTTTATCATTTCAGGAATTTTGCCACCTGACCTGGACCACCCTTGTCGTCTGGATCATGCTCCTGCTCACCACACTCATCCTGCTGGGCAAGGAGATCTTCCAGCTCGCCCACAGCCAGCGGCAATATTTCTACAACTGGGAGAATTGGGTCCAGCTCGGGATCATATTGAACGTCGTGCTGATTAGCTTCCATACGAATCCAATGCCGAGGTAATTATTCAACAATGGCAGATTATAAATTCATTTATTATGAAGATATATGTATAAAAATGATATATTTGAAAGTTGTAAATCACTTTTTATATAAAATAATCGGAACAGAATATTTTTTTCAAAAACATATTTGCTGTACAAAGAAGATCAATAAGAAAGCTAGATAATCCTGAAAGAAACTCTCAAAAAATACTACAGGAAATTAGCTGGCTACAGAAAATGCTTATTCTGTAACTTCTCTAGCTTTTTGGATTTTTTTGTAGTAAAGTTTTACTACTTTAATTTCAAAAGAACACATAAGGCCCCTCCCACATGGGAGGATTCGAGAGAGTATACTCCGAGTATACTCCGAGGATACTCCAAACAAGAGGAGGATACCCGGGTATACTCTGAAAAGAGGAGGAAACTCCGAGTATCCTCTAAAACGGAGGAGTATACTCCGAGTATACTCTTTTGAATCCTCTCATGTGGGAGCGGCCTTAAAGAAGTTTTGGATGACTTCTTTTGCAACTATCGCAAAAATAGAACCGCAGTTACTTTGATTGTAAAAAATTAATTATTTGGCTAAGTAGCGTTTTTATATATATTTTAAAGTAAATAGAACCGCTACTTTGATTGTAAAAAAAATATTTTTGGGCAATGTAGCGGTTTTTTAAAACTTTTTTTAAGTATATATAACCGCTACTTTGATTATTTTTTTGGCTAAGTAGCGCTTTAAAAAAATTCTCTAAGTATGTTGAACCGCTATTTGATTGCAAAAAAATAATTATTTGGCTAAGTAGCATTTTTTTAGAAAAAAAATCTAAGTTTACAGAACTGCTACTTTGAGGGTTTAATGTTTTGTAGCAAATTTTAATTATTGCATTGTATTGTATTGCATTGTAAAAAATGCTACCAGGTCCTCCTTGATAATACCTAGTTAGGGTGCGTCTACATTGACTGTTAACTCGAGGTTGCCCCATATAAATGTTTAGTTCATTTCTGCATGCACTGTTTTAATGACCTCAGGACACACCATAAGAGTTTTTTTTTTAGATTTTTAGCTTGCTTCTTTAGGCAGCTCCCAGATTGGAGGATAATAAGAGAGGATACCTGGAGGATACTCTGAGTATACTCGGAGTATACTTCGAGGAAACCCAGAGTATCCTCCGCGTAAAATCAAAATCCTCTCTAAAAACGTGAGTGCGATGAGAATAGCTTGCTCCCACAGCTTGGAAGCGGGAGGGGAAAAGGAAAAAATCCTCCGGGGTATACTCCGGAGGATACTCCGGGTATACTCTAGAGGATTTTCCCTCTAGTCATTCTCATGCCTCTACTATGCCCATTGTAACCCTAGATTTGGATTAGGTCTTTTCCTCTCCAAAGTAGGTTTTTAAGGGAGTTTTCCTTATTTTGGACTGTTAACTCAGCCTCACTCCATACAAGTACCCTGTTTATTTCTGCATGCACTGTTTTAATGACCTCAGGAGACACCATAAGAGTTTTTGGATTTTTAGCAGCCTTATTTAGGGTAGAAAAGGCCAAGTTCCGGTTCATGATTCCAAAAAAACCGCGACTTTTTTTTTTGGAAATGTAAATTTTTGTTAGTACTGTAAGGGTACCAAAAAACCGCTACTTTACTCTTTTGATATTTTAAGCATCTTTTAGGCTTTGCATCTGCAATCTGACGTCGAATTTGAAGAGAGCACATCGAGAGCTTTCAAACAAGTACAAGAACATCTACTTTTGCTGCTTTTTAAGACCCGTATGTGTGTCGGGACGTTAGCACAATATACAAAATGCAAAGTAAATTTTTGTTAGTACTGTAGCAGTACCAAAAAACCGCTACTTTACTCTTTCCATGTTTTAAGTGTGTTTTATTCATTCAATCTCAAATCTAACAGCATATCTGAAGAGAGCACATCCAGAGCTTTCAAACAAGTACAAGAAGATGCATTTATGACTGGTATACAAATATTTAGGTATGTCAGGACATTAGCGCGGTTGCTATATTTCATAATACAATCACGGTGCCGCTAAAATCTTAAGGGTTTTTAGGCCTGGAAACTCAAATCTGACATCATATCTGACGTCATATCTGGAGAGAGCATATTGAGAGCTTTTAAAAAAAGTATAAGAACATGCATTTTTGAATTATTATAATACCGCGGTACAGTACTCTTTTGGCAGGCAAGGGGATGTCGGTACAATAGCGCGCGCCGACATGGGGAAATGTAATTGATATTAAAATTATAAAAATTATTGTGTCCCGCCAAGGACACGATGCTGAAATACCTGAGAGGAAACTGGATCCGACTGCAAAGCTGGCTAACTTCGTCTTACCGACAGAAATTTCACTCCTTCATCTCATCACCGCTTAAAGATGGGAAAAGCAACAGTGATTTAGGGTCGCATAATGTTTGCATCAACTCTCTTTACCGCCCCGGGATTTGAACCCAAGACCCTCCTATCACCAGGCAG
>LR140485.1:0-16655 GCA_900659605.1 Tisbe holothuriae | reverse complement strand
AGGTCGCGAGTGTCAAGTTGCGAGCCTATAATATTGCGAGCGAAAATGTTGCGAGAGGGAAATAGTGCGAGTGTCAAAGCGCGAGCGTATAATACTACGAGAAGGCAATTTTACACTGATTATAACCATTTACATTTGCTCTCATTATTAGCCTCTGAAGGATTACTTTTATTGTATAAGAGTAAGACTTAACATTAGGATAAATATTTCTCATGCGTAACTCCTATATGTTGAATAAGATTTAGCTTCAATGAGACTATATAATGCTATTGTTATGATTGATCGGGGAGGACGTTAGAATTCTAATCTCTTCGGATTGATTTAAAAATATATACATGTTTTAATCTCCCCTTTTGAAGCATTCATTGCATATCATATTATTGTTAATTCATATAATAAAAACCACTAATAAATTACTGGGAGTTAAATTCAATTTAGTTAAAGAAATGTAATCATGATGCACGTGAGCTAAGAATACGTAGCACCCAAGGCGTATAAAGTACTTCATACGCCTTGGTAGCACCCAAATCCTGATCTGATATATCACAGTAACTGTGTAGACTA
This sequence comes from Tisbe holothuriae, assembly GCA_900659605.1. Taxonomy (NCBI): domain Eukaryota; kingdom Metazoa; phylum Arthropoda; class Copepoda; order Harpacticoida; family Tisbidae; genus Tisbe; species Tisbe holothuriae. The sequence continues at coordinate 16,091 of LR140485.1, read as the reverse complement.
CGTACAGTAACTGTGTGCAGTACGTACGTACATTAAATGAGTTCATAATAATATATCAATCCGTTACCCATTTGTTATTGTTGTACATCAGCTGAAAAGTGTTTGGGTAACATTTGGGTAACATTGGCATTTTGCACTTAAGCACCCTTTCTGTACATATTATTGTATTGACCTTGTAAAACACTCATTAATTATTCATAAATTTGAAAAATATGCAATTTTAAACCTATATTTGGGTCTTAAAATACTTTAAAACTAAAAAGGTTTTGGGTGATTTGTTTACAAAAATCACTCAGCTGAATTTCTCAGTCGACTTCAATGAAGTACAAGCATAACTAACTTTGAAATCAGTGGCAGGGCAGCTTTATGAGCTTCGGCTCTGATGGATAACGGATAGCTTCTACAGTATCACATTAAGAGTGTGCATGAGGAATGTGCATCTCAATGTTTAAATTTACAATTTTATGAATTGCAACTTTTTTACGATAAGGAGGCATTTGAACTTGCACATTATGTGTGTTCATGAGGATCTCATTTCTATTGCACTCCATTACTACATTCCTTAACTGTGTGCATAATCAATGACGCCTTCATACCAGGACCTGCATCTTCTTTGAAAAAAATAAAACTTTTTACAAGGGTATTTGATGCGAAATCCACATTAATAAAGATTTTTCTTTATGGGCATTAGGCAACAATATGTTTAATCAAGTTTGATGTAATTTTGCTTATGTGTTCAGTGTGCAGCTGCAAAGTTTACTTCAGCTACTGTAGTAAAATTGGTGTTTCTGGGCCGCATAACGTATTTCGGCCGTCAGGAATCCAATCAAAAAATGGCTAAAGCAAAAGATCGAGTAAATGCAGAGAGAAAAACTTTCTTTTTACTACATTTTATTGTAACTTGCATAGTTTGGTCAGAGTACCATACATACTGTATGTAGTACTTATGTACTGCAGGCCTCCTTTTTGGGCCGCATAGCGTATGTTGCGCGAGAAAAAAAGGGAGAAGATGCAGGTCCTGGTATGAAGGCGTCATTGGCATAATCAGTCCATCTTAATAACTATTGCTATAATAACATTGTCCTTGTACATAAAAAGTGCATCTGAAACATCACATATGCACATGACCTGTGTGCATGAAAATTAAATGTTAACACTGTACATGTAGAAGAGCTGGAGTAAATCTGAAGCATCATATTAACATGTACATGAAGAAGAGAGCATCTGAAGCATCACACTAATTTTATGCATGAGATCACATATATATTAATACAGTGCACAGTTCTGGAGAGATAATCTGAATAAGCATATTAACTGGATGCATCAAGAGCACATCATTAGCCTCTGAGGAATCGTATTAATGTACATATATGTACATTCATTTGATTCACATTTAAAATTTTCACAATTATTTAAACTAGACTTGCATTTTACCGTTCACTCGCAAGTTATCAGCTCGCATTTTGACACTCGCAAATTAGTACGCTCGCGCATTGATACTCGCAACTTAGTACGCTCGCGTTTTGACACTCGCGACCTAGCATTCGGACCAATTCCAGAGCTGTTTTTCACAATTCACAAACTAGGACACTATTATTTATACTCACGAATAAACAATAAAGTCGTCGTGAAAGTCGACGTTGGCGTGGCCAACAAATATACAATCAAGTGACAAGTGTGGAGCGATGGCTGAGACAAAAGACCTCAATGTTATGAGCATATTAATAAATGAAGATAGTACTCTTGTTTTCATACTATGCATTCTATCGTACGACAGCATTTTACATTTTTAGGCACTTGCATTGAAAGGACAATAATTTTAGGCAAAATTTGAAACGTAAAAATGACGCAGTGCTTCAAAAATAAAGAAATTGGAACGGACATCGATAATACTAGCCTGCCTATGCTATGCTACTTTATAATAAGCTTCTACATTGATATTACATACATGTACGTATGTTGGGTTCAAGGCTTAGGAATTATTTTTACACTTAATGAAATAATATTTAAACTGACCAAGATGATAAACATCCCAAAAACAAAAATGCCTGTTTGTTTTCATTTCAACGGTCAATATTTGCTACATTTTGTAATGCACTTTATTGCTGTGTGCCTGTTGCGTATTAATGTAAAACTAATATTATATCTTTTTATAATTAAAATTCCTTGGGAGAGCTCATCGGCGTAGGATTGGCGGTTTCCAACTGAAAAACTGCCAACATTTCTCGGCTGAGAGAAAATTATTGCAAGCGAGCACAACAAAAATAATATGAAGCCAAAATGGTGTCATGTCTTCTAAGACCCATACGTAACATTCTCTATTTTTTACTCTCTGCACTACATTGCCTGTATTTAGATTCGAATGTTTGCTTGTATTGCTTTTTACTTCAGTACTAAATATATCCTGAATAATAAATGTTGATAGTATTTCTTCAAAGCGCAAACAGTTGAAAATATCTGTCTGCATTGAAGCGTTCCTTTCCTGATACGACAGAAATGCATGTCTAGGAAGCACAAAAACGTTTAATGGGTAAAAGCACGATATCTGCAGGGAAGAGGTGACTTGACTCAGCCAAAATAATCAATGTCATACTCAATACCATGGTGCCCGGATCTCGTTTAAGAATATGGACTCTCTGTCTTTGTAGCTTCCTTACAAATAATTATCATCCGATGAATGCATTGGTGCCAGCCCAGTTTGTTGCTGCTGTTACTAGCCATTGGAACATTGCTGATTTAACTATCAATGAGGCCCACAGTGATGAGGAATTCGACCTAATGACAAAGTTTGCGGAAAAACTATCAAGTGGAGCAAGTATGGTCCAAAGTTTGCAATAATTTAATATTAAGCACTTGATCCTTAATGTAGGTTTCACATCGATTCCTCAGAATGTTAGTAATTTTTCAACATTCCAGAGGGGCCAATTTATAACTCGATGTCAAGCAATAACACAAGCTCACATGCAAGTGATGCAGAAACCTACATCTGTTTGGTTTGTGCCTCAAAATTGCCCATTGTTAAATTTGAGTCTTCGTTTGGACAGTCTCGTCTTCAGCTATGAAATATCTGAGACGTCCAATCGTGTCGAGCTCTATGAGCTGTACGCTATTAAGGGTGGTGATGTCATTCAAGAGCCTTTGGGTCACTGGAATCCCTCGGAGGGGCTTTATATCTCAGAATCGAATATTTGGGAGCGTCGTACGGACCTTCGCGGTACCGTTTTAAAGGACTCCACTCTCGCCTGGACGAATGTCATCAAGATCACGAGTGAGCCAGGCCATGATTGTGTAGTGGAGACGACTGGACTGCTACCTGAGCTGCTGGGATTATGGGCGGGAAATTTGAATTTCACAGTACAGTCGAGGTTAGGAAATATCATGTTGAATGAAGATTTCCGGCAATATTGTTCAATATTTTCAGGCGGACTGTCGACCGCCTCTATGGAGCCCCCGACGAGGATGGTGCCTGGAGTGGTGTCATCGGAGAGCTCATCCGCCAAGAAGCGGACCTCAGCACATCTGGACTTATTATTTTAAAGTCGAGGTGATCTTTTCACTACTAAATTCCCGCCAATTAATATAACATGCATTACTTAGGAGTGAAGTTATCGACTTCTTGTACCCCATTGCTGAAGATTTAATCACCTTCTATGGGAAGCCCCCAAACAGTCGGAGTCTAGACTACTGGGCATACGTGAATGGCTTGGACATTTCAATTTGGGTCACGTACATCGTCACGCTAATCGTACTTATAGGAGGATTCATACTGGCTATTAGGTGTATAAGTTATACAAACACCAATAATTATACGGTAGGAGGAACTTCCTTTAATTTTCTCTAGGGCATACCGCATATATAAAACTGGGAGTTCTTTTACAATTTCTGAGCTAGTGGATGGCTTTTCTTGGTCCTTGGGCACCATTGGCCTCTTGTTCTTGAAGCAGGACCCCGGCCGATACCGTTCCGACAACTTTGTGTCCTGGAAGCTCCTCTACTTTGTATCTGCCATGACTTGCTTCTTCTTTTTCGAGGCTTACTCGGCAGTCATGACCTCGACCATGACGTACACTCCGCAAAGCAATCTTATCGAGTCATTTCAGGTAAGGTCTTGATTTGAGAAATAGGTGATCTCATCCCTAGTTTTACTTTAAAGGATGTCATAGAGAGTGATTACAATGTGATAGTCCAGGAAAATAGCGCTCTCACGGATGTGCTGGTCAACAGTGCTCCAGGATCGGAATACGACAAGTTGTACAAGGCGAAGATCAAGGGCAATCCAGAAGCGCTGTATCCGTTGGATCATGTCGGTCGGCAGAGAGTTCTGGGAGACTCACAGAGTAGTCCAACTTAAGATTGTATAAGTTAAGTATCCCTTGCAACTACATTTCAGACACTCTCCTCTACGGATCGGGCTTTACATTCGTTAGTGACCCCGATGTGATCCCATTTATGGTTAAAGAGCGATTTAGTGGTAATGGATGACATTGGATGCTATACGTATGCAAATAACTAACCCTGACAAACCCCTTTAGGCCCAATTGGAATTGCCCTTCAACCTAATTCAGAGTTCAGGGATTTGTTCAACTACCAGCTCGTAAAATCTTTTGAGGTGATACCACAGATGGTAGAGAGTTATGTAATTTACAGCATTATTCCTTTCAGTGGATCCCAGCCAAGGATTCTTCTTTGTCATCATCTTCCAGCGAATCCGCCGCGCTCTCGCTCTCCCTGTCCAACGTACTCTTTCCCTTTCTTGTGCTGGGGAGCGGGGTTGTGGTAGCGGCTGTTGTTACAGTGGTGGAGAAGGCATTAATGTGCCTCCAGGACAGATGATCATAATGACATAAAGCAAAATGTCCATAAACAATGTTATAAAATTATCCGGATACTCTCTGTTTCGTAAAGTTGCACTACCGTACATGTACTCAAATATCTTTGGAGTTAACCTAATCAATTATATTATGCGCATGTTTCTAAGTAGACATGATGTGTTTGAATACAAATGAGTAATCAAAATTTGCAAGAAGTAAACCCCAGTGACTGGTCTAAGCTGTCTCATTTTTTAAAATTCTTAGAAGAAACTTCTCGTAAAAGTGAGAATAAGTGTTTTCGTGTTCAAATATCAACCATTCGGTTGCGCTTGAGCAGACGCTTGTCTCGTATATATTTATTTCAGAATTAACCACGCCAACCAAAATATCTCCCAATCTTTTGTCTCTATCGTACTCCCATTATAGCGTCAGATCATCCAACCGGCAACCGCTATTCGAGATACATTCAAAAGTCTTTGTGAAAACGGTATATACGAGTCAGTGTGAACGAACGAGTGGGCCTATCAACAGATTAGTAGCAGTAGACAAGAAAATATACAGTATATTCTACCATGATTAAGAATACCGCCGTCCTGTTGCTGAGCCTTTTTGTCACGATCGCCTACTTGCCGTCGGGCACCGAGGCTGGCGTGAGATGCGGCATCTTCGGCAAGGGAGCGTGCCAGTTGTCGTGCCATTTTCTCAAACTAACCTTTAAGGCTGTCGGTAAGAAATATCCGAAAATTATAATATTGTCTCCCCAGCTCCAGTCCTGTTTTCTTCTTCTTCTTCAGGTCGATGCGACGACGATGAAGAGTGCCGCTGTGACCCCGTTGAGGAGAGCGTCCTCAGCAAGCTGAACGTTGTGGGACGCGTCAAGAGTGCCTACAACCGATTCAAGGATGAGGTCAACCCATCAAGATGCGCAATCTCAGAGGAGTAAGTTACATACATATTATATGGACCGGGAATTGAAGTTAATAGGATGTCTACCTCAGCTTCTGTGAAATCACGTGCCAGGCGACGTTCCGCGAGTCCGGCCACTGCAACGAGGCCATGAACGACTGCACCTGCTCCGACCAGACCATCTCTCCGAAGCAGTACGCGCTGTGCGGGGTGAGCGCCAAGCCGTGCGCCGTCTACTGCCAGGCCAAGGACTTCTCCACGGGAGAGTGCACGGGGGAGAACGAGCTCGACTGCACTTGTCTGGACTCTGAAGACGGTGAGTAATTCAGTGGCAATGTTAACTTTAAATAACACTAGTCAAATGGTGTTGATTCTAACTACGAATATATTTGCAGTCAAGACTGCTGCTGTCATTGAGTTTGATGACGAGGACGACGAGGGGCCTGAGGCGGCGGATCCCAATGACGACGCTGAGGTCTTGTAAAGGTTGGGATGTAAAGATATTAAGTTAATTGATAAATAAATGCGATGATATAAAACTGTCTCTAGAATGATGTGTATTGGCTCATCAGTGTTGCGTGTCTCTGGGTAGCAAAATTATACCATTTCATAAACCCAAACTTGTGTCTAGATTCTGCGGCAAAATGTTTTCATCTGCAACTTTCGAGTAGTCTGTTGGTTTCAAATCTGCAGGATAGAGTCTCCAGACTGATAAACGATTTCATGTCGTGTTGTAGCAGTTGATGTGAATATATTTCACAAAACAAAAGAAGATGTGTTTCCAGTTTCCACCTGAGCATGTAAAATTGGTAATGTGTTTAATAAGTTGAATCCTCAATCATCCCTAACAATGGAATCGGCGAAAGCTTCACTTTAGCTTTTTTGTGTCCGTGCAATCCGTCGTATTCTCCTCCTGCGAAATGTGGCCTCGAAAGCCTTCAAGAAGAGCGAGCGTGCGCTCGGGTGCAACTGCAGAAGGAGGAGAAAGCAAAAGCTTCAGTGCCTTGATATAAAGTCAGGCCTGGATACTTCAGCGCAGACGGCTAAGCTCAAAGCTACAACAGACGAGGGGCCAAAAATTCATTCGAGACAAATTACTCTTCTACACCCAGATTAAAGAAGGACAACGCAGTGTTTATAGTCTTCTAATGGAAAAGTATTAGATCGCCGAGTTTCATCTCATGATCCCCTCATAAGTTCCATTTGCTGATGCAAGCAGAACATTCCACGACCAACATGGATGTCAATGGTAGGCGGTGTTTTCAACACAAAGTTGTCCATTATTATTCTAAACCGTTTGATTTTAGAGTACGAGTTCGGCGGCGGCGGCTCGTCTGGCGGCATCATGAGCCGCATCATCTACTGCTCCGACCTCATCCTGCGCATCGACAACCCCGACGAGGAGATCAACAACATCACGGAGTGGCTGTACACGTCAACAGAGTTCAGGCCGGCCTATCCGGAGGGATGCGTGCTCAGGCAGGAGGTGGGCGCCATGGGAAAGCTATCAGGTAATTAATGGGTGATGGGATTAAAAGAATATGGCTATGAACCCGCTTTCTTTAACAGTGATCTTTGTCGTTTGGTTGGCACTGGTTGTGCTCACCACGTTCTACTGCTACTTTTGCGAGCAGCGCCTCTTCCCGAGACAGAAGCTACTCGACTGGGGGCAGCAGAAGAGGGGTCTCCCCGACAGCACCAGCAGCTCTAGTCTGGACGACGGGGACTCGGCAGAGAGCGACGGCTCGGGCGGAACCTTCTTCTTCAAGCACCAACGTCTCCTCAGCATGCGCCACTCTCCCTCGGGCACTTCCTCAGCGGACGCACGCAGCCCTTCCACGTCGTCCAGCCTGCTCAGCCTGGCATCGGTGGCTCCCAACAGCGTTCGCCGAGAGCGGACGCTATTCCTGCCTTCCAACTGTGGCACCGTTGTTGAGTCGAGTGACTCTGAGCTCAAGTTCCGCGAGTTTCGCCAATTGCCTGCCGATGAGACCAGCGGACTCATCTCCAGGCGTCACAACGCCGTTAGCAGCGCCGGCTATATGGGCGGCACCTACTGCCCGGCTCCGTCTACTCAGCTGCAGTCCGACCCGTACTACAATGTGTACGACAATCAGAGGAAGGAGGCGAGGGGATATTTCGATGCCACAACATCAGAATCCATGGAGTGCTTGACGGCGATTAGAGATTAGATCCCCGTCATGTTTACGTGCCAGAGAGGGTATTAATCCATCAATCCATTGCCATTTTGTCCGAATCAAAGCTTACATTGATAGTAAGACTTTTCTCACGATCGAGAGACTCCTACTGCAAACATAATTCCCTAAAATTCAGCTTGACTTCATTCCATAATCAAAAGTGCTTTGTTTGGCGATATTTAGACGACACCTACCTTGTCCTTACCAGACTCATAAAATCCGTTTTGGATGTTTTAAACTCCGTTAATAATTTCCCTGTGACTCTTTATTATTTTGCTTTCTACTGGCGTATAAATTTAATTACTCAAAACTTAACAGTGTTGAATTAAGAGCGAATTTCGAAATAAAATTATGTTTCAAATCTAACCAGCATTTGAGCAGTTAACGGCTCTTTAATTTTTATACAAATGTACGAGTAGATATTAGAGTAATATGTTTAAATCTTCAAATTTCAATATAAAACAAATTTCAACCGGGCGCGAAACGAAAGTGTTTTTCTCGAGTCTGAAACATAATCTGACTACTAGCTTGAACGTAAACAACCGTATCATGTTCAAAAGGAACGCTTTAGTTTTGGTGACTTTAATATTTTATAATTTTGCATTAATCAATGGGGTTTATGAGAACTATAAATTGCTCAAAGTTCGAGTAGAAGGTGAAGAAGATCTGAGGCTCATAAAGGCTCTGGAAAAATCGTAAGAACAAATGTCAATAATTTATTATATTTTTATATATAATCCACCCTATCAGGCACTCTGTTGACCTTTGGAGTCATCTCCGGCTAAACTCAACTTGCGACATCATGGTCGAGTTGAAGCTGATTCCAAAACTAATCTCCGTTTTCAAAAGGTATCTACTTTAATTCAATATATGGCACAAGATTGAAGTCATAGCTTGGAAAATTCATTCCAGCCAAGGAATTGTGTTCCACACACCTGTGACAAGTATTGACAGCATGGTCAAGGAATCCACAAAGAACTTCAAGAAGAAGAAGCATTTCCGCAAGAATAGAAAAGGAAAGCACAATATGGATTGGAGTGGCTATCACACATTGGACGACATCTATAGCTTCTGGGATTATCTGGAGAGTTAGTACTCTTTATGCTTATAAGATTGACACATCCTAGCTTGAATATAACAACAGATCAGTACAGTCATGCCAGCACAGTGACTATTGGCTACAGTGGCCTCGGTCGCCCCGTTCGTGCGCTCATGCTGTGCCACCATGGGGAATGCGGCCGCAAGCCCGCCATGTACATTGACGCTGGAATCCACGCGAGGGAGTGGATCGTACCGGCGGTGGTGGCTTACATTGCTTACCAGTTAACAGAGGGACTCAAGGTAAAAAGGACGTGTTGCCTAGTTGAGAGAATTAATTTGACTAAAGACAACACATCAGATCGATGACTATGACTTGATTTATAAATTGGATTGGTACCTCATTCCATCTGTGAACCCCGACGGTTATGCGTATTCCATGCGGCGAGGGGCTCGGTTTTGGAGGAAGACTCTGCTTCCGCGGCACGTACACCATGGATGCAAGGGGGTCGATGCGAACAGGAACTTTGACTCGCACTTTGGAGAGGTAACATGATGAGGTCTTTGTGTTATGTATATTCTAGAAGTATAAAATTATGAACAGGTTGATCCGGATTTCGACCCATGTGGCGAGACTTATCCGGGGGAAGGACCTTTTTCAATTCCTGAAACGGCAAATATCAGGAATTTCATTTTGCAACTGGCAGATAAAATTAAATTTGCCAACTCCCTTCATGCTTACGGACAGCTGCTCCTACTTCCATACGGATACACACCAAATCCTCCCAAAGATTTAAAGCTCATGATGATTGTTGGAAACCGGGTGAGACTATAAACAGTGGAATGCGATGAAGTTAGAAGTGAATTATCTTTTTTAGGCGTTAGCATCCCTCCACAGTCTGTACAACACCAGCTACGAGATTGGCCCCACGTACCACACCATCTACCCCGCCTCTGGCGTGACCAGTGACTGGATCTACGACGAAACCGGGATCCCACTGACCTACACCATGGAGCTTCGTCCCACTGATGTAGAAGGAGGCGGATTCCTACTCCCAGAGAGGGAGATTCTGCCCACGGCGAGGGAGACTTGGGCATTTCACGTATCGGCGGCCCGGGATGTGATCACATTGTACGGAAAGGAGTGTGAAGAACAGGACGGTTGATTCGTCAAAAATTGTATTGAATATAGTCAATATACTGTATTGTTATTAGAGTATCCCATGGTTCAGTAGCATGTGGCTCTTATTCTGTTGCTCCCGCAGTGGATCCCTTTCCTGGCTTTCCCAGAACGTAATCGGCGGGCAGGTAGTCTTTGAACGGGTAATCCTTGTGCATTGATGTTTCAGCCCACAGGAGATGGCGCCACCCAATGTTCAACTGTGCAATTCGATCCAGGTCATCAGAGTCGAGATTGAAGTCCCAAATCCTTGAATTCATTGCCATGAATAGGTCATATCATTTAAAACGACTTTAGATTCTTTTACCTGAAGTTATCTTCAATCCTGTGGACTGTGACAGACTTGGCCACTGCGGCGCCTCCCATGTGCATGTGCCAGCGAAGAACCACGTGGGCACTGCTCTTGCCATGCTTGTTGGCAATCTCCCTGGTTTAAATGACATCAATTCTGATCCATGCCTATGTTTTGTGCGGATTTGCTGCTCACCTAATGGTGGGATGCTGAAGAAGCTCGTACCCGGATGTTGGCAGACCTGATGTGATGCTGCCCTCCTTCCTCCAAGGTCGGTCAGCAGATCCAAGAGCACTATAAGCCTTAGAGAAGGAAGGAGAGTTTGGCAAATCCAGCAACTATATTCCATATATTCAGTACCTGGAAGACGATTCCATTGATCCTGCAGAAATCCCTCAGATCCTTTTCCTGTAGGTAGGGGTGGCTCTCATTTTGAAGCACACTTGGCAGGTGCTTCTTGGCACAATCGAGGATCTCCTTTACCTGACGAAGGTTGAAATTGGAAAGACCGATAGATCTAAGATTCAACAGGACATTATCATGCCATTTGGATACGAATCCTATAAAGTGACTCACCGTACCACACCCTCGTCAACTAGCTTCTCCATGGCGTGCCATGTTTCCACGTAGTGCGACTCGTGGTCGGCGGAGTAATATCCCTCGGAGTTGAGCGGAAACATGGTCCCCTTGTCCTCATGGTCGGGATAGCAGCCGTGCGCACGCAAGGCCGGAGCGGCTCCCTTGCTGGGCACAGCCTGCGGCCAGTGGATGACGAAGGAGTCAAGGTAGGTCACACCCAAGTCCGCTAGTGTTGCGTCCAGATCAGCTCTGATATGCTCCGGACGATGGTTAGAGTTCCACAGTTTAGCCTAAGTCGATGTTTAACAGTAATATTGACATACATGGGTTTCAAATGCTTTACCTGGATGAAAAGATCTTCCCTGGCCACGACACCCTCCTTGAACAGCTCAGCTAGAGCCTCTCCAATCACATGTGGAATGGGCAAACTCGCGGGCGCGCGTCATGTACGCGTCCCGTTCGCAGGCGCGTAGAGCGCGAAGGGCTTCCCTCGATGGCTCATGGTTTAACAGTTACTATAAAACTACGAGAGAGTTAAGACAGAGTTGCTATGAATTGGTAGAGGTATAAGGACGGACAATAGTAACCTAATGTGTGTTTAATAACTACATGTGAAATAAAGTAACAATATGGAATAAACACTAGTGTTAAGAACTGCATCATAGTGCGTCGCGATTACATCCACTACGTGCGCGGCGACCGCGCCAGCGTGCCCTCCACGTACGACGTGGTCAACGTGAGGACGTCCTATCCGTACGACTACCTAAGCTACGTTTACCAGTTAAGTAATATGTTATACATTTAACACCAGTAGTAAGATATTGCATGGATAATGATTCTAATGATGTGCTCGGATCTGACCCTGAGTATCATGTCTGCTATCGCGTCTAGGCCAGTGAGTATTAAGCATGTTTAACTACAACCCACAGACCTATATTTCGCAATATCAAGAGCATTAAACATTGTAGCAAAGACCACCATTGCAATGTACCTACTTCCTTTGACGTCAAGAGGATTAGTTGTTAGTTTGTGACATTATTAGGTCAACCTATTTTAAATCGGATATAGCATTTATTTGGTTCAACCAAATGATTTGCAGGAGGATGTCAATCGTGGCAACATGACTTTAATCAGCCTATGTACGAGTATCTCTTCATCTTCATTCAGATTTGGAGGGACGTGTATAGCAAATATTCATCGTACGATTGTATTTTCACTGGGGTTAATTCCCACGTCACAAACAGTTCATTTATTGGCCCATTTTACGTGTATGTAACTATAAAATATAATTTGGTCAAACTTTAACCATCAAAACGGAAAGTATTGTATACATGCTCCCTACAATAGTTCTTTAAAAAGACTCATAGTTGCCAAGGATCTGGGAGACATTTTGAATTAGAATTTATTTTGCTTCATCTTTTGTGAAATGTTCATAACAGATGCATTCTGGTCCCATTTCAATGCATTTATCTCGGTCCATATTGGCACAAAAGGCAGTTCCCATTAGATTGCCAGGGTTGATCTTGGATGGACTGGCTAGAAGAAGAGTCACTGAAATGAAGGAAATATTATTTATAATCAATCATGACATTTTATACTATATTAATAAATGTTCTTTATTGTGCCTTGTTAACCTGTTTGTTGTCGATTTTTTCATATTCATTTACAAATCATGGTAAGGACGTGCGGTTTTTGAAATACAAACCGAGGCCGGTTTTCGGTTTTGGTTTGGTTCGGTTTCGGTTTTTGATTGATGCAGTAAATATTTGTTGCTGTACTATGTAATTTAATAGATCTTCATATGGCTTTAATATTGAAATTGAGAGGAACTAGACAAGCCAAAAAACAATATAACAATGTTCTGTCAAAAGGCAAAAAATGTAAATTTATAATTATATCTCTAAAATTATTTACTACCAAACCAATGACTCCACTTTCTAGAAAACCGAAATGAAGCCAAAAACCAACTATTTGCAAACCAAAGTCGGTTTTGGTTTCGGTATTTTAAATAAACCGACTTCGGTTTTTGGTTTTCGCACGTCCTTAATAAATGGACTGTTAAGTAATACCACTGATAATCTAATAATCAACATTTACTAAAACAGGTGCAATATCAATAATATTCCTGTACTGACCGTGTAGTAGAACCACCAGAATTAGGACTAGGAAACTCTTCATTGTTCTGAAATAGAAGAGTCTAATATGTTAACATGTAAATACAAACGACTCCACTTCTTACCTGTTAATTCCGTCACACTACAAGAAGAACTGACACTTTTTGCAAAAATGTTATGTATGTTGATAATTGCCCAATTATGATGGTATTACACACTGCAAGTAGAACTGATACTTTTTTGCAATCTGTCTGTCAGTAATTGTCATATTATGATGGTAATATAATCATAAATAAATTGCCCGCCTAGAATAAGTGCAAATCGTTGTAGCCCGCATAATAATATAGCATGCTTTAGGAGATATTCTTGTGGCAAATAGCGAAGCATATTTATAAATAATTTATGAATAGGATTTAAATCGTGTACGGCAATATTTAGTTTCTTATTTCTTAAACGTTGAACCAAAATTACATGTACGTAGATATGCATTTGCATTGGGGGTGATACTAGCTTGTAGTTTTTGATGAAATGGGCAGAGATGTTGTTATCTTTGTTGTGGTTGTACTCCCTGGTTCCTTGGTTGTAGTACTTTGACTAGCTGTAAAAGATAATAGGAAATATATACGATGCAGAATTGATGTAAAATTGTATAAAAAGATTATTCTGACTGAGGCGAAAGTAATCTTATACAACAATTTCTAGTAAATGAGGAGCCTTGCATGACCCATTTACTATGGTCCAATATGCAATAATTGAAGTGAAATATGACACTTGCTTGTAGTAATTTTCGATGAAATAGGCAATGTTGTTGTTGTCTTAGGTGTGATCGGGAAAGATGATTTTATCTCTTCCGTGGTTGTCATATTTCGGAAATCTGTGGAAAAAGAAAAAACACATTTATGAAGAGGTGGAAATTGTTATGATTATTCATACTCAGGGTACAGTTAACTCTCTTTATCCTGTAAAGGCAACCAATTAAAATATGTACATACAGATCAGGTGACATATTTAATATTATTATGGAAAATCAAGAAATTAGATACTCCCCACAATATTGATATAGTCTGTAAACACTAATACTTTACAGTTACCCATCAGAGCAACAATCTGTATGACTGTTGAGCTAAAAAGAGTACATTAATAGAATTAATGAAGAATGCAGATTGCACTTCAGCTGTCCAAATGATAAGAAGCAAATATGCCAAATATGTTTGTTCAAAATTCTATAAAGAGCTTGAATTAAGCATTTGTAAGAGTCCTGTACCTCTTATAAATGTTTATAGTGTCAGTATAGAGCATAAAACATGTGCTAAAAGGATTCGTTGGCTCTTTTGAAGAGTTACAATTTTTACTTGAGAAATCTTATCATTTGGACAGCTGACTTGTTTATAATATTTACAGTATAAAACTTTTTGCCTTCTATGTCAACATGTTCTCCATTTTCCAAAATGGCATTAAGCCAATATCCATCTCTAACATAGAGAGTGCCACAGGGAAGAAAATGCTGAAAATGTTAATGCATTACTAGAGTAGGGTCAATCACTCCATTCCACTTACGCCATTTTCAAATTTCTCATAACCTTGCTTAATAATCATGGGGCCTGAAACACAATGTCAAATGTCAAAATGTCAACTGACTAAAGCCGAAATGTACGACGTAGAGAGGGCCAATGTGCAGTCAATGTACAGCGGTTCTTCATTGGTTTCTGAGCCCTGAGCGCCCACTTTTTTTACATGAAACTCAGTGCTGAGCAACCAATGGAGAACTCAAAGAGGGAATCATACACTTTTAAGAGCTACCCGAACATTTAACCGAACAAATAACCGAACATTTAACCGAACTTTTAACCGAACGAGCATTTAACGGAACACTTAACCAAACGACCATTTAACCGAACTTTAACCGAACACATTTTCGATCGTTAGATGGCGCCCTATTTCCAATCTTTTAACCAAACATTTTTAGCTTACTTAAGGTAATTATAATAAGACTTAAGCATGGTAGATAAAGTATGTTTAGTCTTCCATATAAAGTGAAGTATTAACAAATGCACTTAACATATTATGGAAAGGATTGTTTAAGAAAAAAATATGGACTGGGTAGGGCTTGAACCCACAAGCAGCAACTGTGTGCAGCCGAGCACTATACCATTTGAGCTACGCTGTACATGTAACAAAGTAGGACTAAAACTGTTATTTAAGGTCTTGGGGGAAAACTCCTCCCTGTGCCCCGCGCGCTGCGCGCGGGGCACAGGGAGGAGTTTTTTATATCCTAAAATAGGCAAAGGCATACATATGTGCATAATTATCGTATAGAATAAATTAACTAAAAATGTAATTAATATATAACCATTGTTTATTTAACTTATATTACATGCATGATGCACAGGGAGAGAATTTATGCTTAAAATGAGCTAAAACATGTATGTATGTATTAAATTAGGTAATATATTACTTATAAATATTATAATACCCTCCAAAACGGAGAAAATCCTTTTCAGAACCTAACAAGCGCAAGACAACAATGCAGAAGGAGAAGAAGAGATGATGACAGACCAAGGGGAGCACCGGGATTCGAACCTACGACCACAAGAGATTTGAAGAGAACAAGACCAACACTATACTAGCACGGCTACTGGACAACAGACAACAGAAACTAAAAATTAGAGGGATCTATATATAGTTGTTTGGATAAATGTTCGGCTAAGTGTTCGGTTAAAATGTTTGGTTAAGATGTTCGGTAAATGATGTTTGGTTAAAATGTTCGGATAAAATGTTCGGTTAAACGTTCGGGACGCTAATGTTCGGTTAAACGTTCGGGCCGCTCATTTAGGTGTACAATTCCCTCATATACTCTTTAAGACTCGTAAATAACGTACTATACGCGCGAAAACGGTAGAAGCTTTTTAGCGAATCGGCCGTGGCAAAATAAGACGTTACTTTTTACGGTTTTAATGCCTGCGGAGCGTCGGA